>SRSI01000061.1:0-79526 GCA_005656395.1 Strongyloides papillosus | reverse complement strand
TTTAAAAAGATTTTAATCATTTGAAAGTGGTTCAGAAAAACATTTCGGTCAATCTTTTGTACCGAGTATCTATAGAAAAATGCTTGAATAGTAGTTTCAGAAACTTTTTTTAAAAATAAAGTGATTTCACAAAAAGATTTCTGGTGTAAATGGTGTCTGAAAGAAGCAATCTTTAGATAATAGAAGTTTTACATAATTTTTTCAATTTCAGTAAATGTAAAAAGTGATCCAACTGTAATTATGTTTTAAAATTGAAGCATCTATAGAAATTGCCTGGAAAGTTATATTTAAAATTTTTTTATTTCAACAACACAAAAAATATTCTCTGAATCTAAGTTGACGGAAAAATTATTGCAGAAAATGTCATAATTTTAGTAAAAATAATTAAAAGAAAATATGGATTAGTATTTTTTTTCTACAAATTAAAGAATAATGTTTAATACTTTTTTTAAACTAAAGGATTTAAAAATATTTTCGCAAAAAATTCAAGGAAAAATTCTTTGAAATTAGAAGTTATATTTTTTTCCAACTTTATGGTCCAACTGCTTTCTTGTAACTTGCAAGAAAAATTCTCCATCTATTTTTTTGTGTGAAATAAATCAAAAATGTACCCCGCATATAAAAAAGTAAATATAAAGGTTGTATTGATAAAAAAAGTTCCCCATTGTAATTTTTCAGAATAAATACATTTTAATAAAATATTTTTGATATAAAAGACTATCCATGAATTTTTTTATATTTAAAGAATGATTTAAAAAGTATTCCAACTCTTATTAATTCTACAATCAAAACATTCATAAAGACTATTTGTAAATTTGTTTCTAGAACACACTTTCATTGTAATATATAATTCAAGAATGCATTTTTTATGTAATTTAATTTCTTACGGACATTTTTAAAGTAAATTCTATTCAGAATGGCCTAAGATTATTACACTTTATAAAACAATATTATTTGAATATTTACAATAAAAATACGCATATAAGTTTTATATAAAACAGTTTTGATAAAAACAATCCAATGGTGTTGTCATTTTAAATAAATTGATTCTAAGAATAAAAAGTTATAATAGATTAGCAATTCAACAGTAACTTTATCAGTAATTTGTATGAGGAAAAAAGAAATTGAAAATCATTTCTCATAAACTTTTAATTTATACATACGAGTTTGGTGGTAAAGGTTATGAAATTTTAGGATTTTTTTATTTTTGATGAACAATCTTATTGAAACGCTCAAAATGTTTTTAAGGAAACTTTTGCTATTTATAATCAGCGATTTATTTTCTACAAGTTATTTTCTAAAGATATTATGACTGTCTTAAAACCCCAACTCTCTTTTACAATATATAAAGATTATCCTTAAAAATCAATTTTAAACATTGTTGTGGATGTTTCAAAAAGGAGCTATTTTTGAAACATTTTGTAACAATATTTCACCCAAAATGCATTGTTTTCTGTCATTAAGGATGTTGGAGAATTATCATGCTTTGTTTTTTGTTAAATTGAAAAATTGATATCAAGATTTTTTACATATAACTTACTATAAAATGAATCAAATAAATTAAAAAAGACTTTGATAAACATTTTAATATACTTTCTAAAAAAATATTTAACATGTTTACTTTAAATATTTTATTTTCATTTTAAAATGTTTTTATAAAAATTTATTGTACTTTATAATCATTTTTATTATGACAACAATAGTTTTATCTAAATATTTTACCTTATTTCATATATAATTTTTTTTGTCCTATTATTTACCAAAGACCACAAAAAGCTATTATCATTGAACAAATATATTCATAACAATAAAATAATATTAATTTAAAACACTTATCCATCAATAGCCAGCAAAATTTCTTTCCATAATCCAAGAAATTTTTAGTAATAAACATGGATTTATCTTTGTTACTAACATTTATCACATCTTTTCTTGACACATAAACTTTTTTAAAATTCCCAGAAACCCAACACAATACAACACTTTATTATTGTCATCAGGATAATTTCAAATATACTTATCAATTAAAAATTCTAAATATATGTGTTCCTATTAGTACACTTTTTTTAATTTAATCAACATCACTAAAATCTTAAAATAACTTTCCATTTTTTCGATTTTCTTTACAAATTAAAAATATATATAGAAAATGTTGTATACTTTACTAATTTTTATGATAAAAACTTACTTTACTTAGAATGAATTTCATGTTTCATGAATAAATAAGTTTTTCCACATTTGAACAAGAATTTCTCTTTTAGATAGTTATTTCTTACACGTAAACATCTAATTGTGAGACCTTTTATTTTTAGCTTTGGTACTGAATCTGTATTTTTGTTGATGATACTATACAAAAATGTCGAGACCATTCTGAGATTATAAACAATTTTCTAGTGGATTTGTTTGATAATAAGTTTTAATACTTCCTTAGGGAGTAGTAAAATAAACGATATCTCTTCATTAATCATATCTTTTTACACAATGGAAAAACAATTGATAGAAAAAAATTTTCCAATAAAATAAATATTTCAAAAAGGTTATTTCATTCCAAATACCAATCTTTGACCAGACTACAGTCAATGAAACATTGTCCATGTAAAAATAAATAAAATTTTAACATGTTATTACCTTGTAATTTTAAAAAAATTATATTCAAATTTTTTATTATACCATTAAAACTTTAGAGATTTTTAGCCAAATAAATATTTTTTTAAACAATAAATAAATATAGTTAAAGTAATTTTTCTTCAAATCAACAATACTTTAAAGCAATTGAAAAGTATCAGATTTCTTTTCATATCATTGTGTTCTAAAAAAATTTCATAATGACGTCAATCTTAGAATCATTTAATAGTCTTCTTTACATTTTTCAACTGTCCGTTATTTTATTAATTTTATATTCTTTATTTCTTACTACAACATATATGCCATTTTTTATATTTATTAAATTTTATTTAGAAAATAAATTCTAGTAAATTAAACAATTAAATTAATGAAATTAAAAAATCTAGTTTATCTTCATGGTATTTAAATAATTTTAGTAATAATAGAAGTACAATAAATAAGTAATAAACTAATTTTTCCTTATTTAATTTTTATATAATTTTATTTTTTCAGGATATTATATTAAAGGGTAGTACACACAAAAAAAAAAAGGACACAGGTTTGCAAAAAATGTAATAAATTTGTCCCACCAAATAAAATTCAAATTTTCTTTATTTGCGACTAATTTTGTCTCACTATTTCGCATATAAAAATTACATAGAAAATTAAAAAATTAATTAAACATTAATTATTTAATATAAATCCAATATTTTTAAAAGAACTTTTTTGTTTAAATTAAAGAAAAAAATTTCAATAATTCTTAAATTATTATAACATCCACATCTCATTTTTGAAATAAATAATATAGTATAGACAAACAGAAGTATTTAATATTTGTGCTTTAATAATAGTTTTTAGAAAAACAACTAAAAAAGGTAACTATTTGAATTTACTGGTTTTGGTATAATTTATTTATCCACATAATATAAATTTTTTAACTATTAAATATTTTCTAAAAAATATATGGTATCGGTGAAAACAAAATCCCTAATTTTTTCATAGATCTTAAAGAATGCCAAATTTGTCGGTTAAAGTTGATTTTGTTTTAAAAACACACACAGAAAAAAAAAGACACAAGTTTGCATAGAATTTAACAATTTGTCCCACCTAAAAAAATTTGATTTTTCTTGATTTGCGTCTAATTTTATCGCAATTATTTTGTAGATGAAAAATTAAAACAATAATTAGTGAATTATTAAAATAAGTTTCTCTTTTTTTAGTATACTACTTTTATTCTAGAACATAAGTTGTTTTCTACAATACATTTTTAAATACAAGGTTAGAATTTAATTCTATGTAAAATTACAAACACTTTTATAAAAAAAACATTTTTAACATATTACAGTACATTTTTTAAATATTTTTTAATCGTTTGAATTATTATAAATTGTATTTTAAGAAATTTTCACATTTTAAGTTCTTAATTTTTTTTCATAATGTCCTTTGAACGCCAGAATTTTAGAGTTATCTACATCAAATATGCTACATCTTTGTAAAATTTGCTACATCTTTTTGACCAATTTGCGCCATCTTTTTTCAGACGGTAGACATTCGCTTATCCATGGTTACTCATATTTTTTCCTTTTTTTTTAATGTCATTTCGCTTGATCATAGGTGACCACGGGCAAGTTGATTTCCATCGTCTTTTTTTTAACTAAATTAAAGTAGGGGTCGCTGTAAAGTGCGTTGCCATGTGTAAACTGAATCTAATGGAATAATCAAAAAATAAGTTAGTAAAAAATGAAAAAGAATGCTTTATCGCTTGCCCATATTATGTATGTTTCTTAAAAAATCATTTTTGTTACCCAATGGACAAGCGAAAGTCACTTTTTCCAATTCAATTTCACTTTATTTTAATAATATTATTTTACTCTTTAACATACCTAAATTATGTTGAAAGATAATTTATTTGGTATGAAAGATACATGTCACAAAAATGTATTAAGATGGTGCAAATTGGTAAAAAAGATGACGCAAAATGTCATAGGATGTAGCAAATTTTACAAATATGTAGCATATTTAATGTAGTTGACTGTCAAATTCCATTTTCCACGTCTTTTAAAGATCATCTTTAAAAATCAAACTTATGAAAAGTTATAAAATAATATTGATTTTTATTTATAGTAAAAAAATAACGTTTACATATTTTAATTTAAAATAAGAACGAAAACTAAAATAATATTTTTAACTAATAATACTTTGTGTGAGTAAATAATTACTGCTTTTCTTTATTATTGTTGTGAAATTTTTAAACTTATTGTCCTTAATAGATTGTTTAAAATAATGATCTTTATTAAAACATCAATAATTTTACACGAAATTGACCTTTAATAGCATTTTTTATAAAATAAAAAAACAAGTTAAGATCTAAATGAACATAATGTCATAAAAAATATCGAATTAAAAAAGTCACATTAATTGAAAAAGTTAAACATATATATCTTTGTAAAAAAACGGTAAAATGTATGCGACAACCCAATATTTTGCGTTGTTTAAAAATTTATGCTATTGCTTGATAATTTTAAAATTTGAATAATATTCAATTTTTTAAAATGGTGGGACATTTTTTTGCATTATAGATAGATTTGTCAAAATTTGTCCTTTTTTTTTTTTCTGTGTAAAAACTTTTAACACTGTGTGTGATATTATAAACTAATATAAAATAATAACACTAAGTAAAATATGTAAAATGATTTATTTAGGTAAAAGAGACTTTTTAAATAGTACAAAAAAGATGATTGTACCAAATCATCAAACAATATGTAACACACTGATTTATAAACTGAAGTACAATTTTTGGGAGATATAATTTTTTCATTTTTTATATCGTGGCCACCTGTAAAAAGTTAAAAGAATGGGTTATACTTACGATTTTTATAATTTTATTAGTAATAAACTCGAAGATGCTCTGTAGTATATATAAATTACCTAAATATAAAATTATTACAATCTAGTTAAAAAAATACCTCTATCTTTTAAAAATATAATGATAATTTTGTGATTATCACAATTCTTATAAACTAAAATTGTATCTCATGTCGGCACACGATAAAGTACAATATATTCCTAAAACGAATTGAATGAAATTCAAATATTATTTAACTGGATGGTATATTAATTTTACTTTATGGATTAACTGAAAAAGGATTATGGATCCATAGATAATCTTTTATTTTCATTTTAATTTACGATATAAAAACTTTTATACTTTAGTTTTTTTTATAAAAAATTAATTATGTTGATTTTTACAGAGTGTTATAACTTTTTTTTGTAAATTAATAATATTTCATTTCTAATTAATTTTTAATATTTAAGTTTATATTGAGGGTATTAATATTTCCCTTCATTTTAAATAAAAGTTATTTTTTTAGAAATTTAAAAGATTCATTTTATTTCTATATCTTTATAAAGTAAATCTTACATGAAATTTATAGTAGCAAGTAAAGTAAAAATAACGAGCAAATAACTTTTTATTAAAAAAATTTCCCTTCTCAACATTATCAACAAATAATGTTTTTTTTTCTACAAAACAACAATCTAGATTTAAAAAGGAAAATGAAAAGTTTTCTCTAACATAAATAATAACATCTGAAAATATAATTTTCCATAATATTAAAAAAGTATATTCTCAATATTTCGTTATAAGAAAAAAACATTGGATTTAGAATATTTGCATTTAAAAGTTTCATTTAGCTAGAGGTTGGTATTAAATTTCTTTATGTGTATTTAAGTTGTAGGAATATTGTTAAGAAATTGTTTAAACAACCTTTTTAATATTCTGTGCATTTATTTTTATAAGCATATTTAAATATTCTATAGAAGAATAATTTCCATTATAATACTCGGAAATTCATATGTTAGATTTTTTTTTACTTGAAAAATAGTTATTTAATATGAAGGATAATGGTGAGAAGCGTGCTTTAATTGTTGTTGATATGCAGAATGATTTTTTGATTGGATCTTTATGTATAAAGGTAAGATAAAGAAATTTTAACTAATATTCTTTTTTTAATTAATTTAAGAATGGTCCAGCTCAAGAGGATCCTTTAGAAATAGTGGAACCATTAAATAAACTAATAAAAAGTAACATGTTTGATCTAATAGTCTTCACAAAAGATTGGCATCCAACAAATCACATTTCATTCTATGATAACATCTACGATTTAGATAGATCATTATCGGATAACTGTAAAAATTCTAAATGTTTTGATGATGTTTTATTTATAAAACCATTTGAATGTAAACAAGTAGTTTTCCCAAAACATTGCATATGTGACACTCCTGGAGCTGAGATATACGAAGATATTATTGTACCAGAAAATTCAATAGTTGTAAAAAAGGGAACGGATACATTTCACGATTCATACTCTGGATTCTTTGATAACCTTAAAATAAATAAAACTGAACTTGAAGATAGGTTAAAAGAAAATAACATTGAAAGTGTTTTTGTTTGTGGTGTTGCACTTGAGTATTGTGTATCATCAACTGCTAATGATGCCTCTGATCTTGGTTTTAAAACATATTTTATTACAGACTGTACTAGAGGTTTAAATTTTGATGATATGATTAAGGCAAAAGATGAAATGAAAAGACATGGAGTTATTGAGATTACTTCAAAAGAAATATCAAGTATATGATAGAGAATTTAAATAAGAAATTTTATAGTTTTTTTTTGTTTTTATATTAATAAATTTTCGTGTAAAATATGGTAATTTTTTATTTCACACAAAGAATTTAGTTGTTTTTCTTTACTCTTATTTTTATATCCGTTTGTGTTTTAGAAAAATATTTAAAAAAAAAGCTCAGCTAATGAATATCTGAAATGACAACGTAAACTAAAACAAATTAACAACACTATATCATAATTCCTTCCTGTCTTTCTCCATTAATTATTGCTACATCGCAATCAAACCACTAACTTTTTTAAATAAAATGATATCTTGATAATAACAAGAGCATAATTCTATCATTTGGTAAAGTGTTAAATAAATTTAAAGGAAATTTCAACATCATATAGTGATAAACTAAAAATTTTTATTTTAGAAAAATCACAAAAGCATAGGTATTCAATTAAAGAATAGTATGATGTCTTTACAAGTGTACTTCATTGCTGCAGTTTTAGCTTTAGTACAATTATTAATTTATTCTAAAGGACAACACAACAATAACCTATTTCCTAATATTATTGAAGATTTTTATGAAAGGAAATATTATGATAGCTTAAAAATTAATTCAAGATCTGACATTATTGCTGTAAAATGTCCATATGTTGGTTATCTCCACAATTCTGATAATGAAAAGTTTATTAGTAACATGAGTGCTAACACATTATATGAACCAAAATCTTATGCATAGGTTGTATGGAAACTTTTAATAAGAGATTCTCATAGTGAAGTCAATTATTTTCATTGTGGTTATATTGATGATTATGATATTAGTCCAATTGAAAAAACTACATTTTTTGACACAGTAATTATGGATTGGAATTACAAGATTACTTGGAAAAACGCTTTAAATCTTGAAAAGTTAGAAATTGAAGAAACAGAGTATACATCCAACGAATCAATTCCGTTTACTTGGGACTTGTCTAAAGAAGATGTGATAATTTTAAACAATTAGGAGAAAGCGAGCACCGGAAATTAACTTATCGAAGAAAAAAAGGACATCAGCTGATCAATTGTTTTATTTCTTTAAAAAGCCTAATGAAGAAGATAAAGAAATTATTCAGGTACCATGTCTTATATTGAATGCATCCAATGTTTCCCCTCAGATAACAATATTAGGCTTTGAAAATATAACGAAAATGTATAAAGAACAGGAAATGTTAGCTTTTAAATTAGATGAAGATAAGAAGATAACATTTGATATGAGGCTTAATCTTCAAATTGGTGGAAGGAGCTTTGATTACTACAATATGGGTAACTTCTCAATCACAAGGATGTTGAATTTTCAAGACACAATTGACTATGCTCTAATGTATCCAGATTATTCTGATTCAAAATTCACCATCTTTGGATATCAATTAGTCAAACTGGAGTACTACTTTACGGATGAGGAAAATGAAATACCCAGATCAAGACTCTCATTTTTCGAACCTAAGGAAGATAACTTATAACTTGAAGAGCCGATATACCGATACTACGGCCATGATAAACGGCTCCAACCAAATTGCACAATAGATAGGATGCCTTATGCTCTCTTTATAGAAATTTTTTTGTAATGGAGAAAAGGTCGAATTTGATGATCCAGAATATTCTAATTCCACAAATGGTTGTACTTTAGAATAGTGGACACATTTTATATATCATTAAATAAGCATTTTTTTGGTGGGTAAAATATATTTTTTTGACGAATATGCATAAAAATACATATTTAAGTACATTTTGCAGCATTTGAAGCAAAAGAAAATTTTTTTTCTACATTGAATTTTTTGAATCAATGAATTAATTTTAGAGTTGGTGACACCTTTTAATTTTTAACAATTTTTTGCCCCTATATGCAATTTTCTAGCTAAACATGATTTTTTTTGCAGTAAACTATTACACTACTATGATTTTGGAACTTTTTTTAAAACATTTTTTCCAAAATACCTTAATATAATAACAAAAATAGTAAAATTTATTCTAGTTTTAATTACCACTTTCTTATGATTTTTTCAAAGAAAGGTTTCAATAGATTTTTAATAAAGCTAATCATTGCATTCTTATTATTGGGCATTGCCGTCATTAGACACACCGTATAGAAATTAGATACAAAAATTCTGCGAAATTATTTAATTAACACAATTTATTAAGTTTAATAATCAATCAAAAGTTATCTAGTGAATCTTTAGTTTGTTAAAAATGTATTGACACCGCTTCAATTTATTTTTCTGAGCATAAAAAAATCAATTTTAAAAGTTCTTTTTTTTAGTTTAAAAAAATGAATTCGAAAATATTTTAAAAATTTTTAGGAATAATTTATTTTTCATTCAAATATGCTTTTCTTATATAAAACTCATTTTTACAATATTTAATGCTTTAAAGTGTTAAACAAAAAGGTGTCATTAACTTTAAAAAATCTAATTTTTTTAAATATGCTAAATTTAATAAAAACATCATTAGCCATTATATACACTTATAAATATGCATATTAAGTAAATTAATTTCAATTAAAGTTCAAAATATTAATGCATCCACTATCCTAAAGGTAATCCCCACAAATATTGTTGTTAAGAGCTCAAAAAATTTTATTATACTGAAAAATATTGAACATCGTACTGCAGTTATTAAATGTGTTTATCGCACACCAAATGATACCTGTGGTATATGCTAATTTTACATAACATTTAGAATTATTGTATTTATAAAGAGTGTTAAAGTTAATAAAAATTGAGTTTATTTAAATCCATTAAAGTATCAATCACTTCAATTGACCAATTCGTTCATGAAGATTTGATTGACTAAGATGTACCAAGAAGGGTCTCTATTGGAATAAGTTACAACAATTTTATCATTATATACTTTATTGTAACAACGTATAAAGCCATCTTTATCTATATGTTTTTTTATTAACCATTAAAGATTCACGTAATAAATACATTCTTTATTTTTATATCTTGATATGATGTGTTTTTATATTTGTCTTCAAACTTTTTTCTCAATAGATATAATTAAATATTGTTAGAAATTCAGATGATTAAAATATTTTCATTTAAAGTTCATACCTTCTTTTGAATGCATTTATGTTTGGAGCATACTAATCTACTTTTAAGCTTTAAGAACCATTCCAAAATAATATTCAACTTTTATCTCATTTAGTATATACATATTCAAAAAAAATTATATCAATATTAACTGTTTTTTAATGTAGATAACTATTATCAAATACTTTAATAGTTGGTCTTCATTATCAAATCTGAGATAAATAAATATTTTACCTAATATTTCATTAAACTAATAATGTTTACAAAAGAATGTGATGAATACTAGTTTAAATTTAATTTCCATCATAGAAGGACAAATTAACTACAACTTTAATTGCGACAAATAATCTTTCATATTAACACACATACAAAGTAATAATATCTTAATGTAACATGAAGACACTAAGAGATAACAATGTAATTGATGTAAATAATAAAGATAAAGGGATATTATATTAAAATAGTACAATATATACTATATAAAAAGTGTAATTCAACAAGAAAAAGCAGTATTCTACAGATATTTTACCCACCACTTATGGTAGGAGTACGTATTTTTAAATTTTCAAAAAAAGTAATTTTTGTAATGTTAATGAAAAAATACCAAATTTGGCAAAAGGGTGGGCTCAACCGGTGATCGAAACCGGGGCCTCTCGCACCCAAAGCGAGAATCATACCACTAGACCATTGAGCCGTGGGCACCACCAAAAATGATCAAAATTTCTGACACAAAATCCCTTGAAAACCCTCCCCAAAAAGAATACAAATGATAGGACAAAAAACCATTTCATAGTTTATTACAGAAACAAAATAAATACAATAAATATACAAAAATTATTAAAACTTATCAAAGTAAAAAGATTCATACAATGGACTCAAAAACCAAATAAAGCATTTTCATTGATTCGCGAGCACTCATCCTTGAATTTAGGAGGAATATCATCCGGATGAATTGGTACAACATTCTTACTTGTTAACTGTACCAAGTAATACTCCTCCCTCATCAAGTTGTACTGAGCCCCAAGAACACCAAGGATATTTGCCTCAGAATACCTCGTTCCCTTTTTAGCACTTTTCATGAGTCTATCGAGGTGGCAACTGCCATTTTCACTAAGCTTTCTTTTTCTACTGCCAGTACTTTGTCTCCTTTGGGAGTTGACTGTCTTTAGTACTCTTATTTGGCCAGTAGATCGTGGTCGTTGAGAAGCAGACAAAACAAATCTAGGTGGAGGAGTTGTGGCAGTTTTTGCTTTTTCAAGTATTTCTAAAAAATAAATTATTAATTACACTTTAGGTTGATGGAAACCTACCCTCGTTGATCTTGTCTATAATTCTTTGAGGGTCATCACCTTGCTTAACCCATATATATTTCGGACCATACTTATTGAACCCATATTCATCAACAGCTTTTGGTTTGTCCCTCTTGGCTTTTTTGGGTTTTTCATCATCAGCACTGTAGTTCTTAGTCTCCGAAAAAGGTATTCCTTTGCTGATGCTTTCCTCATACTTTTTAACAAATGACTGTTTCTGAAAAAAGTATATTCTCTAGGATACTTCCAACTTACGATATTACTTTCAGGTTCCCATGTTGCCTCATCCAAAGACAATCCCTTCCACTTAACTCTGTAAAGAGTTTTGCCATCCTTGAAACTTTTACCGAGAATGCTCTCCATAACACGTTCCTCTTGGGGAGAAGAATTTTTAGGTGTTCTAGCCATATAAAATATACACTAAAAACAACATTAAATAATTAATTAAGAGAAAAAATAAGAAACTAAATTTTGGAAGTGAATGAAAATTTAAATATTTTAAATTTAAATGTTTTAAATATATATTCAAATATATTATTATTTCACGATTATAAATAAGCATGTTTTCTCTTAATAAAATTAATTGTGCTTCACATTTATTTGTGTTTAATTAGCTTTAATTTCTAAACATTTGGCGATCCTGGCAGGATGAAGGAAACTCCAACCTGCGAACAACTAGAAATGATGGCTGATAAGACCCATTTTTGTACAATGGTGAAGCAGAAAGAGATGATCTGGAAGGTGGCTTATCCAAATTCGACCCCTGCAGAACGTCTCTCTTGGATACTTTTACGTCAGTCAGAGGGAATTGTTAGCGGATTCATGACTTACTTGGAGAATAAGGTGAAAGAACTCGGGGATGCTGATACGAACGATTTGGTTGAGTTCATGAACATGCGGGCCGAGACTAGGGAAAAGGCATACGGGACAAAGGTTCTGGAGTTTTGGAATATGGAAAGGAAAAAAGGAGAGAACACGATGGATTTTGGTGCTCGTCTTCAAACATTGGCAAGACGCGTAGACAAGATAATTTGGGAAAAACTTGTCATTCAAAAATTATTGATAGAGATCGACGATTACACTTTATTCTTAATCAACTCAACTATTGATGAGACAACTGATTTGACAACTGTTTTGAAGAAGATACTGGATGCTGAAGATGTCACTCATGGGAGAGAGTTTAAGAAAGGAGAGACGAAGAAGAAGGAATTGAAATTAACATGTTGGTTTTGTAAGGAATCAGACCATAAAAAAGAGGAATGCAAGAAGTGGAAGGACGCCGGATCACCGGTCTATAATTTCACTACGAGAACTTGGGAGACAGGTCAATTGAAGATTTGTAACAACGATCTTGCAGCTATGAGAGAAATCGAAATCTGTGGTAAGACAAAGGAAGTGTTTTTAGACAGTGGTTCAACAGAAAATTGGATGAGTCTCGAGAATGCTAAGAACCTTGGTGTCGAACTTAAACCAACCAGTGGAGTTAGTGCTTGTATGGCTGATGGGAGTGCATTGAAAGCAATTGCAATGTTTGACTGTGAGGTTGATTTCAAGAATAGTAAAGGAATCCAAGTACTTCGTTTCTATGTGCCAGTTAAAGGTAATGATATTATCATTGGATGGCGTGTTTTGAAGAACAACTGTGACCTGTTTGAAATCGGTAGTGATAATGATACTTCTGTTGAATCATCGTTAACGGCCGACCATTCCGAAAATGAGGTATTACAGGATTGCAAAGATGAAGGTCACGAGACATCGGTAATGGTTGAAAGAGAAGAAGTCCTGAAGTTCATAGAGCAATGCCAACAGAAGGTTGAAAGTATAGAAAAGAGAACACCTATTTCATTAGAATTGAGGGATGAACTTAGCATAGAAGACATCCAGTTGAAGAGAGATTACCGAAGAAAGGTGAAAAATATCTTCAGTGGTGGGTTACAGGCATATTTAGATAAAGAAGAAAGGTCGGGCATGATATCAAGAGTTTATGATATACCCAGAATTGTATCTCCAATCCATATCGTAAAAAAGAAAAATGCAGATGAACACGCTGTTGATGATAAGATTCCTTGTGATTTCATGAGAGTATGCGTTGATTATAGTGAACTAAACCAATTCCTGGCTAAAAAGGAGGTGGACTTGATAAGATTGGAAAGTGTTATTGACATGGTTTCTGGCTCAGAGTATCTTAGTACCATGGACGTATCTGCAGCGTATAAAGCCTTACCACTGGATGAGCATTCCAAAGAGTTGACGTGTTTCTACACACCTTATGGGATATATAAGGCAGAAACTCTACCATTTGGCTTAGCAACGGCTCCAGCATTATTTGTAGCCGAGATCCGTAAGTCTTTAAAAATGATTAAAAGTACTAATTTTACCTTTTACATGGACGATTTCTTGTTCTATGGACCTGTAGCACAGCAGATTCAAGCGATAAAGGAAGTCACTGAAGCTTTGACCAAGAGAGGATGGAGCTGGAATCTTGAAAAATGCGAGATATTAAAGCCACAGGTTCATTTTATTGGTTACCTGATTAGCGGTACTGAATGGGAGATACCTGATGAAAAGATCAAGAAATTGTTAGACATGACACCACCAAAAAATGCTAAAGAGCTTGCAAGTTTGAGAGGGAAATTATTATACTTTTCACGGTTGATCCCAGAGTTTGGTGCAATCACTTCTGTATGGGATGGCTCCAAATTCAGGTGGGAAGAAGATGAGCAAAAGGCTTTTGAGACCATTATGAGCATATTGAAAAGGAATCCCAAGATCACGACGATACCGGAAGGTGCACAAGTAGTTGTTGTGGTTGTGAATCAGCATAAAAATTCGATAAGTTCTGCTCTTTACTGGTTTACTGATAAATCTTATGGTGTAGCATGTTGGTGTTCAAGAAAATCGACGGCAACGGAACGAAATTACTCTGTATTGGACCGGTGGACTGTAGCGATTTACGAAATGATGAACCAGCCACGTTTGAAACACTGTAAGGTTTTCATACATTGTGATGGCTTAGAGCAAAGCAGGAGAATCCGGCCACCGTACGATGAAGAGATGTTGGGTCATCCAAAGTCTAAGAGAGTATGCGGCATGCTCTTTACGTTATCATTGATGAACTTGGAGCCAATAAATCTGCCAAAAGCAAAAGACGATGTTGTAGCATTGAGTTTAGGGGTACTAGAGCAGTGTTATTCTATAAAAAAGGATGAAAAAGAAAATATTGGACACTTGAAACTTACAACTGTCGAGAATGAGTTGATACAGGAAGCACGTGCTGATCTAGATTATATGAACATGTTTAAGGGAGTTTTTGATGGAGTCTACAGACACCTAGAGAAGTACCAGCTTTCGTTGACTGGAGAGAGGAATGTTATGGCATTGAATGGTAAATTGATAGTTCCAGTAGGTTCAGGTAAACGTATAGTTGCTAAAATACATAAGGATTATCATGAAGGAACGAGAAACCTTACCAATCGGATCAACACCAACTTCATCATCCACGGACTTACAAAATTGATAAAAGAAGTAATTGCTGAGTGTAAGATTTGTCAAATGTTCCGGAAGAATGGACCATGTAAGACATTAATTTGGACACCGGCTGTTGAACCAAGAGAGAGAGGACATATGGACTTTTTCTTCTTCTCAGGTAAGACCATTTTTCTACTTACGGATTCTTTCTCGGCCTACCCTTTCGCTAAGGTTATTAAGCGAAAATCGGATTTCTTGGAAGTACTGAAGGAGATTGTTGCTTTATTCGGTGATTTTGAGTTGTTGGTATCCGACAATGAACCGGTATTTCAGAGTGAAGAAGTTGCAGGATGGCTTGAAGAGAGAGGAACGTTGCATTTTTTTGTGCCAACATATTCACCAAGATCCAACGGTCTTGCAGAAGGGATGGTTAATATTCTGAAAAATAAGATGAAAAAAGCACAGGAGGAGATGAATTTAAATGTTGAAGAATCACTTACCTGGGCATTAATAAGTGTAAGAACAGTTTCAGATTACAAAGGAATGTCGCGCATAGACAAGTTTGTGGGAAAACGTTCCATGGGGAAGAAATGGTTTCAAGACATTCGTTTCGAAAGTGTGTCTCAACCGGTTTATTTTAAAGTGTCACCCAATCAAACATGGACTGAAGGCCAACTGATATGGACCATTGGTCAACGTATTAAGGGAGTACTGGCAGATGGAATAGTCCACATGCTTCCGGCGGAGCGAGTTCATGGGAGGAAAGATTTAAAGGAGGTTGATGATGATTCTGCAGTTAATGATGAACAGGTTGTCAGAAGTAATCAAGAAATTACCCAATTGTTGAAAAATGGAGGTTTCAAGTACCCAGCGGGAGTATTTTTTACAGATGGTTCGACTAAACAGGAGAATGGTTACGGGGTTGTAGGTCTCCTCCTTCCTGAAGAAGGAAAGGTTAAGGTAAAGGTATACGCTCAGAGAGGTATCAAACATGGATCATGTGGTCCGTCAGCAAACAGGCTTGAGATAATGGCTGTTAAAGTAGCACTGGAGATAGCACAGGACATGAATTTACAACAAGTCTACATTTTTTCAGATTCACGAAACCTTACCGGAGCTTATAGTGAGGGATGGATTGACAACTGGAGAGACAATGGCTTTTCAAGGTTGTCCAACAGTTCTCTTTACAAAGCCGTTGATGACCTGGTCCAGAAGATCCCCCAAGTTCATATCAAAAGAGTAGCTGCGCACAACGGGGTGTTTCTTAATGAATGTGCTGATGAGTTGGCTAAAGGTGGTGATCCTGATGAAATCACTAATAAAGTCAACAACTGGTTGAAGTCTAAATTATGTGAAACTTCTCCGGAAGAAGAAGTCGAGGAAGAAAAAGATCCGGATGAATGAAAATTTAAATATTTTAAATTTAAATGTTTTAAATATATATTCAAATATATTATTATTTCACGATTATAAATAAGCATGTTTTCTCTTAATAAAATTAATTGTGCTTCACATTTATTTGTGTTTAATTAGCTTTAATTTCTAAACAGGAAGACATATCAACACGCACGCAATCACAAAAAATGTAAGAGCTAAAACAAAAACAAGTATTTTAAAATTATCTGGAGAAATAATACCACCAACTCTTATCATAGTGAACACAACATTTGTTTCACAAAAGAGACTTTTTTAACTAGTGGAATTAAATTTAAATCAAGTACAATTTAGAACAATTCTTTTGGTGTAAAAAGATAAATTTTTGAAAGCATATTATACTCAAAACAGAAAAAATACAATGAAATACCCGCCCAACTCATTGTCTATGTTTCAAAGAAGGAGAATTGCGTCAACTTTACACCAATTAATTTTAATATTGTATCCCAAGGTGTAGGTGTATGAGAGAATAATGGATACACAGTACAGATTTTGTCTTGCTATGCATGAGAGAGAGGAAATATTATGCGAAAAAAGGTGTTATTGAATTTTGCGAACAACCTAAGATCAGCTTTGATTTCACAAACGATGAATTAAAATCGAGATTTAAATTTCTTCTTCCGTTCACGTTTCCTGGTAATGAAGTCCAAAGGGGTGAGGTGTTCTTTTCATTTCATATTAACAATGATTGAAGATGGTTTTTACTCTTCTTTCAATTGTTTTTTATATTGTAACTATAAGAGTCATGAGCTTTGACTCTCAAACAACATAGAAAATGGCATGGTATATGAAATTAGCCCATCAAAATTGATAACTGATTTTGTTAAAGCTAAAAAACATCTCGGCTCTTGACAATATTGGTTCACAGAGTATCATTTATGCATTTAGTTAACTAAATGTTTAAGTCAATTAATACATCACTTTGCATATCACTTATTTTACAATAATCCTATCACTTGGTATGTTACGATGTCCCATTATGAGAATCTTTACTCCAAAAAACCCAAAGGCAAACATATTTTTTCTATAAATACCATCGTTGTCATTTCATTTTTTTATATTGTAGATTCCGTGTAATTTTGCTCTTAATTCTTTCCACTGTTATACTTGTAATAATTACAATTAATTTCAGTTATACTTATTACTAACATAAATGGAAGATTCAAATAAAAATGAAAATATCCTGAAATCCCAAATTGTCTCGGAGGGGTTAATTTTAATTTTATTCATCAAATTATCTAAAAATTTTCATCACATTTTAGACTACCATCGTTTGTCCTGTCTCGACGTTACCGGAAGTCGACGTAATTATCTCCGAATTGTCAGGAGAACATTGTACTCCAGATATATGGTACGATTTTGCCATAGCATACTATTGTCTGAAGGGACTCGTCAAGCTCATTATCATCTAGTCAGATTTATTTTGTATATATATAATTTTTTTATTTGTACTTTTAGTTGCTAATAATGGTGTATATAATGTATAACATTTACTAACATTTATGTAAATGTTTTTTGTATAAAAATAAATTTTTTAATATTACAAAAATTTTAAATATGTTTTTTTTTGTATAAGAAGAGAAGTAGAAATGCTTTTTTATATCTTCATTTATATGTTTGCTAAGTTAGTTGTAATTCTGTTGATATTTTCACAAATACATGGTAACGATCTTGAAGCTGAGACTCCCCTTAGTGGTACACAAAAAGGATTAGAGTTGGATAATATGTTTCGTGGATTGATTCTATCCAACCAAATAGGAGATACAACAAACTTCACTCATAAAGAAACCATCGGAGGCCAAGGATACGTGGATGATTGTCTAAGTTCCGATCCTGTAAGTTTTACAATGCCGTCAAAATATAATTATTTATAGATTTCTATTGATATATCATTTAACCATATCAAAATGCACCTATTCTACGACAACTTCACTCAATCAAGAACAATACGTTATCAAATAAGGTGTTATTTAAAATCTTTGGTATTTGCCAAAAGGATAAGCATTAGGGAGATAAGACTTGGTCCGTTAATGCACAATGATTCTATCATTGATGATGGTGACTGTGAAAAGTTGAAAAGGGTTATTGGCAAAAGCTCAAAAAATGAGATGTACTTTATAATTACTGGAACACCCAAAAAATGTGACAACTTTATTGGTCTGGGAATCTTTGTTATGCTAAATCCAATGCAAAATGGGAGACCTTATCCTTTCAAAAACAACAATCAATTTAGAGAATTTAAAAAAGATATGATTAAACAAATCGAAAAGATTATGAATAAATACATGGCAGAGCGTAATTTGAAACTAGCAAATAACAAATTTACCTATCGGAAATTAGTTGGGGGTGATAATGAACCAGAACCGTTGTTAGAAAGAAGTCTGCAGGAAAATTTTTACATGTTCAGTATAAAATCACACTTTACCTCACTATCTGAAATCGTCGAAATGGAGAGGTATTATGATAACGAATGGTTGATGGAGAATGATATAAAAAGGGCATTAAAATATTTGTTTAGTTTTGTGGTCAGTCAATATAAGGAGAATATTGGGGTTGTTGATGATAAATCTTCGGAACCAACATTGATTTCTCAGTCGGATTCACTGGATAATGGGGAATATGAGTCATGGATAATGGATCACGCTGTTTCGTTAATTCTACTTACCCTAATTCTTGGAGCTGTTATTGCCTCAATGACATTCTTCATACATAAGAGAAGTAATGATGCTTATAGGAAGAAGAAAAAAGCTATTTTCAATCAGGGTATCCAAGTTTTACATGACATCAGAAAGGAAATGGATCAAGAAAGTGAATGACTACAGACAGTGAGTCTGTTACCACTGAAACTTCTACTTATTAATTAGAATAATAAAAGTAATGTATATATAATTTCTGTACTACAATTTCTTATGACATGTCACACAATAAAGTTATAAAAAAAAACAAACCTCTAAAATTATTTTATTATCAAAATAAATCTTTATCATACTACAATAAAATCTATATACAAGTTATTAAAAAGAAAATTTTTTCCATGTCATTTGACATCTTTTAAAATTAAAATATTACTAATAATAAACAAAACAAATCTTTTAAAAGCAGATTAAAGTTGATCTGCAAACTTTAAAAACAAGTAACTTTACAAATATATACAATTCCTCCTTGGAAAATACCATCTCATTGGATATTACACACAGGATTGTTTTCTCCTGGTGTTCTTGTTGTATAGTGAATGATGTTGCTAGAGACCTGTGACAAGAACTTCTCAGCCTTCTGAATATCCTCCTGATGTTTACGAATAACATCCTCAAATTGGAGACTGTTATATGACATCTTATTTTCAAAATTATTTATGTCATCATCCGAATCCGATGAATCATTGAAACGTGAAGCCAGCTTATGGAATCCGGGCTCCTTTCCATCGACAATGTTTGAGGATATCTCCGAGAAACATTTAGAAATCATACGCAGGCGTTTTCCGATTTCATTACTATCTTTAATGATTCTTTGAATCCTTGGTTGGATAGTCATTAGAGTGGCTGTCCTGTCACTGGAGGATATTTCATTCAAGTTATTAGACAAAGAACCAGCAACAGAGTTTTTCGTTAATGAATTTGACGGCTTTTCCATAAGAGAAGAACTAATAAAACCATGAGAATGTGATCCACCGAAGCCTGAACTATTGGATGGTGAGTGAAGTGAAGAGAGATGGATTTTTGACAGAGCTGAACTGACACTTTTGAAAGTCTCTTCCTTTTTACTTCCATTTTCTGGAGTACTATTCTCATCCTTGAACTCATCCAACACTAGGAGATTATCATCATCATACTCATCGTCGTTAAGAATTTTAAATGAACGATGGTGATTCAACTCATTCTTCAACTTTGTTATCTCTTCCTCCTTTTCATCGAGTTTATTTAACAATACGGCATTTTCATCCTCCAACAGTTTGTTTGCTTCATTCATAGACGAAGATTTGTCATCATCCATAACGAGAACACTAGTCAATTTCTGCTTCAAGCAACTAATTTCAGTTTCATAATCCTTTTTGAGTTTATCCATATCATCTAAACTTTTCTGGAAATCATTCTCCGTGACGAGTGTTGCTTCTCTATAACGACGATACTCCTGGTCCAATCTGTTAAACTTCTCCGTCATCAACTTTAACTTATGCCTGATGTTTTCACCCTCCAATTGCAACTTTTCTGTCTCCTCAGCAAAGTCACACTTTTGTATCTGCAACCTATTTTCCAATTTCTTGACTTTCTCCTTGAGACGATCGGCTTCATTTTTCTTATCCATTAGTATTGAGAGTAGTGCTTGTTGAGAACCGTCTGTTTGGACATTTGATGGTGTCTGAATTGATGTCGAAGTACTCATCTTCCGTTGGATATCTCTAAGTGATTCCTCAATTTCATCTATTCTCTGGCAACTGACAGCTGATGAAACCCCGCTTCTAGAAGACTTATCGAAGAAGACATCTTCTTGTGCACTTCTTGCACTGCCATAAATGTTTGATGTACCCTTTATTGGAGTTGAACAAGGGCCTGGTGTGTAGACAGATCCCACATTGACTCTTGGGTTTCTTGGTGGAGATAGAAGCTCACTTGTGTTTGAGTATCTTGGATATCTGGTCTCCACTACTCTATATGGAGATTCACTATCAACATTCCTGTATCTATCTCTGCACACGGGTGATGAAATGTTTGATACGAATCTAAAATAACAGTATTAGTTGAATTTTCATTTCATGATACTTACCCAGATGAAGATAGAGATGGCTCCTGACGTCTTACTGCTCCTCTCTCTCCATAGATACCGGACTGACTATTGTACACTTGGCTAGCTCCTTGACTAACATTACTTGATGCCGACGACTGTTTTGAAGAACCAGGAAGATGAGCAAAACTCCGTGTCCTCCTAGTTTTAGGCATCATATATGAATGGTAATTTAGAGTTGACGATGGATTCACATTCAATGAAGGCCTTTCCGAATCCCTATAGTGTCTGAGATACTCTTCTTTTGCCGAACCTTAAAAAATAATTATGAAATACATTATGTGATAGTACTTACCTAGCCAATGATCTGTACCTCTGATGCTTGGACTCTCTCTTCCTGGGAATCCACAGAAACTGGTATTGTTATCGGAATAACCTCCAGGAGGACTTTGTGCAACCGTGTCTTGATTTAGCAATGTTAAAGTTTCCTCATCCTCAATACTTGGTACACTGGGTCTCCTAATAGTTTTTTGACTCTGATGGGCATGAAGATTATCATAAACATCATCACGTGGAGCCACAGCAACATTTGGTAAAGTATTAGGTGGCCTACCAACGACTGGTGGTGTGGCATAATCACCTTCTTTAGAATCTACAACAAAAATACTAAATGATAAGAGATTAAACAAAACTTACGGGATGGGCGTGATGTCTTCTTGAAAGTGAATGTCGAGATACTTCTCCCAGACTTGGTCCTAACAAATCGTGGACTAGATTTACGGGTCCTACTTACATTAGAATTTGATGACCAAAATTTTTTTATCTTTTCGAACATAGTTCAAATTAGTTGTTATAGAAAATAATAACGAAAAGAGTTATTCTTTTTATATACAGGTAAGTTCAATAGTTTTCTGGAAAAATAAAGAAAATAAAAAGTTATCACATATCGGAATAATACATCATAAAGTAAAAAAGTATGTCATAATATAGTTGATTTCACAACAAATGTTCAAATCATCAAAAATTAAAAGTGTAATCAGTACATTAACTAACGTAAAAATCGTATTTATCTATAATTAATAGAAAATTATAGTGATCGAATAATGAAAGATGAAAAGTTTTTAAACAAAATAGACTCAAGACAGCAAGTATTTCATAAAAGTCAATTGGAGAAGAGGAGTTAAAACAGTTTTAGTTATTGGTTATTAAAAAAACAATTTATAGAAATGTGATATGATAACATACAAGACATGACCATTCACATTTCACAATATTTGTGACCACCAATCAAATAGAGGTTTCTTTTTAAATTGGAATTATGATATAATTTGGTGAATTAAGAGGTAAAATTGTTTTATCGTCATCTTTTTTATTGTCTGGTAATTGTTTGGCTTTAAAAATGTAGGGTTTGTGTAGTGTGTTTCTTTGTCTTATTTTACTTTTCCCGACTACTCTTTTAGTAGACATTTATGAATTAAAAAGTGGTTTCGTGCATTAAATTGTTATTGTTTTCAGATAGAAGTTTCATCAATGTCTAATTATTCAGAAACGGAGAATGGATTCTAGTTGTTTTATAGGAATCTAGCTACTAAAACTTGTCTGTGTTAATGATTTTTTAATTTATATAATTTAATAATATTTTATGATGAAATAATTGTCTTAAAGGTTAGTTTTTTTTTGTATTCAAATTTCTTGGTATTTACAGTTGATTTTCAGAAAATATATTCAAAATAATGAGCTAGAAAATGTGAAAAAAACAAAATATAATGGTAATTATGCAAAAAAGCCTAGAAATTTGTATTTTATCTGTGAACGAAGGAAATTGCTTGAAATGGGGTTATTTTTTCTGTTCAATGGCCCTGGAATCTATCAAAAAGGGCTCCGGACGCCTCCCATATGGTCTAGTGGTTAGGATTCGTGGTTTTCACCCACGCGGCCCGGGTTCGATTCCCGGTATGGGAATCCTTTTTGGTATTTTTCGATATTTCACTGCTACAGATCGTCTAAGTGGCAAAAAGTTGCATTTTTATACGAAAATTTGTATGTATGTTTGTTTTTTGTGTTGATATTATATTTTCGAGTTTAAATGCATTATTTGATATATTTTGGAGCATTTAGCAAAGTATCAAATCATAGCTAAATGCTAATTTTTGCAGCAAATCTTATTAGTAAAAGATCAAGCAATAATAAAGAAGGATTAACAAATACAGGGTAGTATCCTTACTAATAGACGATATTTCATGAAACTTGAAAATGTTATATCCCATGGAAGATGGTGATTGCAGTTTGTCATTATCCATTACTTCCGTAATTGAAACATCCAAAGTCCCCATTTGTGTATTTCTCGTCGTAATGCACCAAATTACGTGTAAAATCTCGGAAAACAACAACATATCTTTACTGCAAATAATTTTACTTAATAACTGGTACAAATCAGAGGCATTTTATCTTGATTGTAGTACCATTGATGCATTAAATTAAAATTTTTTGAATTCAAGGCCTTATTTTAATTTAATAAATGTTAATTTTGGTAAGAATTTTAATATTATATTGTAATATATTTAAAATTTTAGTGTCAGAAAAAATGATATAATTAACAACTTCCAACATAAGAACAAATATAATGTCTATACTATTATATTTCTTGGCTGCTTCTTTGGCCTTGGTGCCATTATCAATATACTGTGAAGAAGTTACAAACTATTTCCCTTCTGTTCCTGGAATCATCAATGAAACAACATTTCCGGTCAGGTTAACGGTCAATACAACTTCAGATGTCGTACTCATAAAGTGTCCATACTTTGGGTATAAACATACAAATGATAGTAAGGAATTTTCTCCCAATACGTTTTTGAGACGATCAGCACTAACTTATAATACCGACAACGAGCTGTTTGCGTGGATACCCTTAATGAAAAAATCTCCTGGGCTCATAAACGTTGATTGTGGAGGAGTTATTTTTATGAATGATACTAGAAACCAGAGTTGTCATTGGAAGTATGATGTATACTGGGGGAATTATGGAAATTCTTCAAATCTTCCTGAAGCGACGTTTATACCATTAATGGTTCCGTTAATGCACACAAAATGCAACAGTTCACCTGCTGATGAACCTCTTGTTTTCACGAAGAATAAGAACAATGAGCTTGTGAAGGTTAATTCATCGAATGACAACGTAGTCTATATCAAGAAAATGTTTTATTATTTTGAAAAGCCTAAGGAGGATGATGTTAAAGAAGTTTTGGAGCCATGTGCAATAACAATAGCATATAGTGAATGCCCATCGATAATTTTACCGGACTGCAAATCAAATTTAACTATACGGACTGGAGTAACTACTATCGGTATGGCAAATACAAGTCAAGTTATTCAAGTAAAACTTCTATCAAGATTTCATCCAAATTACTACGATGGGGAGATTATCAGCTATTCAAGGATGGATTTCACCAAAGATAAATTTATCAATGTTGAGGGTTCTTCAAAAAATATTACCTCACAATTTGATGTGAATGTGTATGACATTGTACAGTTAACGTACAAGTGCTTAGGAGCTTCGGGTGAATACAATATAATCTCACAAATCTTTTATTTTGAACCCAACACTACGGAAGGCGGACTTGAGAAGGTAGCTTACGTCAAAGAAGATGCTGAGATTCAACCAAATTGCTCTCTTACTTTTATGAACATTGGATATCTAGAAGCCATTACTCATCATGGAATCACAACAACATCGGATAAATGGAATGACACTTATATAACCGATGAAAGATTCAGACTTAAGGGTGGTTATATTTTTTTAAAAGATATCAATGATCGTGTTACAGAACTAAAATGTGTCTACGGGACACCAGGTAGTAAGATTACAAAAGCAAAAGAATTTACTGCCGGGAAATATGTTACAAATCCTGGTGGTGGAAGATCAATTGATACAAGTGTTCCAGTTGTCGATGATACTAAATTGGAGAAAGCCATTGAAGAGAAAAGGAGGAAGATGTCAGCATACCATAAAATGGTACATGCTTATGGGAAGCTTACTACACATGTCCTCATCATCATTCTTATTATTGTAGGGGCAATTATTACTACAATATTGTGTACCCTCATGTATATATGCATCATAATACCTCATAAGAAAATGAATGAGCTCAAAGTGAAGAATCCTAATTTATATTACTTTTGGGATATTCTTACAATGGAGTCTTTTGAAGCATATTGCAGGGGGATTACCGATAAAAATTATATGCATACCTCTAAACCTACTTTTAAAATCGAAGGAGGTGAAGAGGTTGATGTTGGGATAAGTGATCAATTTGATGGATCCTTAGTTAAGAGCTACGACGATAGTGATAAGAAGATAAAGGCCCATTATGTTTATAGTATCTCAGATAATGTAAATTATATTCATTGTGACGTAAGTTTACAAAATTCAAAAGCATAAATTCTTTATTTTAGGGTCCAACAATAACTTCACTCTACACTTTCTGGAACATGGTTTTTAAAGAGAATATTGGAACCATTATTGCAATTATTTATGATACTGATGGTGGAATACGAAGTAACGTAAATAAAAAACTCTATTGGCCAGAGGGTTCCAGTAGATATGGTGATATAACAATTGATTGTTTAACAGAAATGCCAAGAAATGTTGCTTCTTCCCATTGTTATGAATTTAAGATGAGTAGGATGATGATAGGTGGTGAGACAAAGTATTTTAAATTGTATCACATTTATGATTGGAGAGAGCATGAAATACCACAATCGGAGAAACAGTTTGTTGAAATACACCAAAAAATCATCACCGATGCCGAAAGGAGCAATATTCTTATCCACTCAACGGAAGGCACTGATTCTCGTGTTTATATGTTAACGTACTTTGCGTGCATATACAGTGCTTTAGCTGTTGAATTGTACACAGCAAATCCTTTGGATATTATCAGAGGAATTCGTAGTAAACGGTATGGTGGAAACATTGGAAAATACGAGTTTGCTTATGTGGTTAAAGCATTCGTTGCATTATTGTTTAATAATGGGAAACTTGCCAATCCATCTGTACGTCGTATGAAGTTATACTCAAGCTACAAGAAGTATCTTTCTAATTTTTTGAGTCACCAATCAAGTATGAATAGTGATTTGGAGCAATTCCTGAGCTTTGTTAATGTACTGGACTCAGGAAAGTTGGATGAATATGAAGCTATCTTCACTAATATAGGAACAATGACTAGTTCGGATCTTCTTTATAGCTGCAGACGCTTCTACATTGCAGTCAGAAATAAGTATGTAAAGAAAACACGTTATTCGGATATTGTATGTCTTGACTCTACTGCCGTCACTATTAGAGGACAACCAAGCACAGACATGGAAAGCTTCATACACGCTAATAAGTTTGTGTATAACACCAGTGATCAGAAAGAAAGAAAATTAATTTTATGTCAAGTAAGTTATTAACATCAATATCATTAAACTTTATTTATTTTTTTAGGGACCACTAGATGATACAAGAGATGATATGCTTGATATGATCTTCAGGTACAAGATTTCATTAGTTGTTATCTTGGTTAAGCCTGAAGAAGCCAGTCCAAGATACAATAAATGGACTCAATATTTTCCAGAGGGCAATACAAGTCTAATGTTTGAAAGTTATTTTGTGACGAGAACAAATTACAATGGTGTTGATTTAAACTGTATATCTGAATCGGAGTATGTTATTGAAGGCAACAATGGAGAAGGTAAATTCAAGTTTACCGTGCTTAATTATCATGGCTGGCCTGATAAAAGTAAGTTTAGACAATTAAAAATATTTCTTATTCACAATTTTTTAGGTGTACCACCTGAACATTTAAGTATCTACGAGCTATACAAAAGAATTATTAGTTTCAATACTGATAATTATATAGCAATACATTGTAGTGCAGGAGTTGGGAGAACTGGAACTCTTGCACTAATAATGTATTTAATAGATACAATTTCATTGTTCCCAGCCTTCAATCCTGTAGCAAGATTGAGATGCCTCCGACAACATCGCTATGGAGCTGTCCAAAGATATAACCAATTTGTATTTGCTTTATTGGTTGTTTACCAACATTATAAGGAGGATATAGATGAGATGGATTCAAGTGCTTTTGGAAAGTTCCATACTCTGGCACGTGGAATTTTTATGAGGGATGGATGTATAGCTAAGAATTGATGTGATTTTAATTATATTTAATTTTTTTAATATGTAATGTAACCGTAAAATTAGTCATAAAGTGAACATTAAAATTAGTTTTTTGTTGTTTTTATTTGTAAAAAAAACAATTATATACATTTGGAGTTTAATAGTGTATGTTTTTTCTGTTGTACTTTCGGATAGCTCTATGATTTTTAGATTCCATTTGCCTGTATAAGATTAAATATGAATATTTTTTCAATTTTTGTGCGAAATTTGCTCAATAGTGTAGTGATCTATGAGGTGGGATAGAAAAATGATATGCCATGTTTAACCTCACGATGGCGTGAATGCTTTTTGTCATTTTAGAACAAAATTGTTTAGTAAAAATGGCAAAATTTGTCTAAAAGCATTGGTGCTACCGAGAAGTTAGAAATAGATGATTATCTTTAAACTTCAGATCATATACCTTTACATTACCATAACGGATTTTGCTGCGGAAATATAATTGTACTTATATTAATCCTTTTGTAAATCAGAAATATTAATTATCATACAATATATTATAAAAATGAATGTGATTTTAAACATTTTATTAGCTTTAATTCAATAATGAGTAATCATAAATATAAAAAAGGGAAAGAATTAATAGAAAAATTTATTATTCAATACAACAAACTTCATTTGGAGAATGTATAAACAACATATTGACTTTAAAAAAAACTTCATTAACTACATTAAAACAGTAATTAGTAAAAAACTTTATAGATAAGTACTATATTAATTTCCCAGTCCTCTTATTTAATTTAATAAATTGTATTTAATCATGGAGACCTTCATGGACATGAAATATTAAATATTTCCTATGTTTATCATCTACCTATAATAATATCTTTCCAATATTTCATTAAAAAACTATTTGACAATCATTTAATTAACAACGAGTTTCTTAAGGAGTTATTTTTTTAATGTTCATTCCAAAACTATAAACGTTATACAAAAAAGACCATGTTAACCTATCTCTTCAAAATAATTACACCAAAAATACGATTATTATTTTGATGGCCAACATTTTGTGATATGCATTCTACAATAAATGTAAGTTTCCAATCCACTCCCCAATAACAAAATTCCATTCCAGTCTACAGAAACATCATCAACCTGTAGTCAAAATGATAAAACAATCTTTCACTTCATCACGGCCTCACCAAGGAATAATCATGATTTTCTAATTACAAAAAAAATCACACCGCCGCAATCAGCCCAAAGAAATGACAAAACCTTCCGTGAAAGTTATATTAAAAGGACTTCTAATTGTTACTCAACTGATGCATCTTCATTAGAATATATGCTTAATAAGACTGATGAGAGTAGAGGATTTAATTTCAGTAAAAATATTTTTATATTACCGCAAGGATGTAAATCTATTAGATTTAATCAGGAACCCAAATTTCAAGGACAGACTAATTTTAGGAGGCGATCCAAGAGGTCTTTCTTTTTGATGATCTTATTGTTTTTAATCAATTGGGAGGTTATAAAAAAGGAATCTAAAAGGAAAACACCCGTAACGTGGGCTTTGATATTTTTAATAACATTGTTATTTATCTTAAAGTGTTTCACATCACAATTTAGGCCAATTCTAACATCAACAGAATCATTTTATAACGAAACCAACCAACCAAACCCTTACGAAGAGGTCCAACTTAATTGTATAAAAATCTTCCCCTCATGGTACTTATCAATAACAACAATTGACATGGTCCAAACATTCGCCCTATATTATCCATTAATAAAAAAAACAAAATATGTTGATGAAGTCTTTGATTACACAAAAAACAGAGAAAAAGGAAGTCAATGTTGTGATGATTTGTATAATATTATATCATATCAAACTATTATTGGTGTTAAATGTTTAGGAAGGGAAAGTAAACATCTGATAAAGAATAGGTATTTGTTTGATGGAAATATTTGTGGGATTGATCCTTTGTATTGTCATCAGAATAATAAGGATGATTATAGTTTACCGAGGAGTGTTATTAATTATCCGATTGATATTACTTGTGATTACTCATCAACTTCTGGAGGGATGGTCCATGATCATGAGATGAAGGTCCCTTTTAAGCCGTGTACTTTTGGGATACATGGAAGGTGTGAATTGATGAGTGAGGATAAGTGTACCTGGATTGGTGGCTATTATCATTGGGAGGCACATCTATGTTCACAAGTAGATGGAATACAAGATCTAATCTTCCTTGGAAGCGATTGGCACCTCTTCTGGATGGTAAATTCAAAAATCTTATCATTTCTCGAAAAGTATCTATCATTGTTTACCAGAATTGTTATTTCATTCGTTTCTGTTGAATCATTTTTATCCTTATTAGTAGTTATCTTTATGATCCTTCATGGTATTTTAATTCTCGAAAGACAACATTCTATTGAAGTTGTCCTAACATTATACATATTTTATGCTAAAGTTGCTGGTTTAACTAGTCTTTACATTCAACCAAATATACCTCATTATACTTGTTTTAATGTAACTCTTGCATTATTTTCTTTATCAAACATCTACCCGAAGATACTTTCTGGAAGTAATACAATTTTTAAGAATCGTCTTTACTATATATTTCTTTTTATTTTTACGTTTTTTATCAATCCATCAACACCTATTATTACTCCATGGGCTAATATTGCTTTGGGAATCATTACATTCATTCAACGTAAATATGTATCATATCCTGGTAAGAATATTTCATTAAGAATACAAAATATTATCATGATAACTTCATTAATATTTTTCCTCCTCCCATTGGAATGGATTATTAAACCGTTATCAAGTGATATTGTACAAGATATCTATTGCGATTTCTTCCCAAAAACTGAAGACTGTATATACTACAACAACCTCCGGGCAATTAATTTTGATTTCTTTAAAAAACTATCTATATTGTAAAAACAAAATAAATCATTAATAATAAAACTTTTTTATTACAAGCAATTAAAAAATCATCTCACTAAATATATAAAACAAAATTATATATTATTATTGAGAAAAAAAAATTATATACGAAAACTTTTTCTTGTTCTCCTTATACAAAACTACTAGATTGTAAAAAATATAAACTAACTAAGATAAAAGTTCATTCTTTCCACAACAATTAACCCAAAATTTTACTTAAGCTTTCTTCTCCAATTCAATAAGGTATTTGACACCATCGTACATTTGTTTGACGGCCTCAAATTCAGTCAATCCAAGTCTGGCTTTGTTAGAGATGTCGTAAACTCCACCAGCGGATTCGGAGTGTTCACCATGGATACCACGGATTTGGAGTTTTAATTTATCGCAGATTTCCTTGAAGTCTGGACGAGCAGAGGTCTTTGGAAGTTTAATGTGGACGGAGGCTCTGACAGTTGTTCCGAGATTTGATGGGCAGAAGGTCAACCATCCGAGTCTGTTGTCTCTGGAGAATGGAGCTTGGGATTGGATGGTCTTTACTCCTTTGTTTAATCTTTCAAGAACTTGGCCAACATTACCTCCCTCTTGCATAGAGATAATACGGAGGTGATCTTCTTCATTTACCCAGACGAGGAAAGTCTTGTTCTTGTTGTGGTAGATACCTCTACCAACTGGCCAGTAACGGCAGGCGTTGGCGGCTTGGAGGAATCTGTCTCCTTCCTTGAAGAGGAAGTGGTCAGCAATAAGTTGATTTTGGACTTCCTTTGTCATTCCAAGAAGTGGGTAGTATGTTCCTTTTAATTCTTCATCAGTGATGCTTTCGAAGACCTTCTTAACTGTACCTTCCATTGTTTTGTAGTTTTCCTCAGTCAAACATGGGTTGAATGGGAATCCTTGGAATGATCTTCCGCAACGGATACGGGTTGATTGGATGTATTTATGTTCTGGGTCAAGATCAGGTAATTGGGAATATTTTCCCTCACCAAGATCGGTGGCTGGTTGAACTTGGTTTGGTCCAAATCCATTGTGGTAATCCTCAATGAGTGGATCGAAGAGATCTTTGAAAAGAGTGTAAGCTTCAGCATCTGGGGCATAAACACCAACTCCAGAATCAAGATTAGCAACTCCAGATTGAATGACGTCAAGAAGGGTGGCTCCAAGTTTGGTTTTCTTGTCTTTAAGTTTGTCCATGACTTCTTTTGTCAAGTATTTTTTCAAAAGAGAGTGGCATTCTTTTGAGGCCTAAAAGATAATGAGAAAAAAAAACTATGAGTGGAATGGATTGTAAAAACATACTTGAAGCTTGGCATAACCTTCTTCAATCTTCTTAATAGTTTCAGCATCGGCCATTGTAATAAGGAGTTTTGTATCTAAAATAAAACATATATTATTATCGAAAACGTCAAAACATTTATATAACAAAATGTTAAGTAATGATAAATTATACACGTTCTATATATGTGTTACATTGATAAAATATCATCACTCTATCTATCTCTTACGTTCATTCATTCACATTCAATCAGAGTAGTTAACATATTTTCAATAAAAATAACAATAAAAGTTGGACCAAAAAACATTAACATTTTAAAAAGTGATCTCTCACTTTTATATCTATCTCATTTTAATTTGAATGGGGGGAGTGGATAGCAAAATAATAGAATGTTAAAGTGTTACATAAAAAGAAAAAAAAGGCAAATGGCTAACCTTCAATCGGAGAGAAAAAAAGAAGAAGGAGTATTTATGGATCATTTCAAAAAATTGCACGTAGACAAAATTTGATTACACATTAAAAAGTTTTTCTTCTCATTTCTTAAGTGTAACATAACAATTAGAAAAGCCTTGTGATGATAATATAAGAGAAGATTATGATATTTTTTTAAACTGATAAATTACACTGCCATTTATCATAATGTTAATGGGTTGAATTTTTTTAAACAAATGGGGATTCCTGATGGAACAAGGAAGTACAAATTTATAGTAAAAATTTAAATGTGACAATTTTTCGCATTATAATGATAACAAAGAGGATGGTGATTTGGTGTTTGTGAATGAGAAAAAAGAATGATAAAATTTCATTATAAACATGGTAAAAAATGCTCAACTAAAAAAGAATGTTTCTTACTTTTAAATACAAAATCTCTAACTTAATTTCCATCATAAAGATAAAGAAAAATTTTTCAAACTATTGAATGTGAGTAAAATGCATTATAAAACATTTTTTATGCCGAAGATAATTGATTAAATGGAGTGTAATTATTAAAATTGTCAGTTAAAATGACATTCTACACAATAAACTACTAAAATATGTTGGTTTAAAGAAGTAAGTATCATTTTTTTAGTTTAGTATTTGATATTCCAGTTGATTAAAGACCACATTTAAGATAATTTAAAATAAACTTTAAACTCTCTCTTTTCTTTTTTTGACAGAAAAATTAGAAAGTAATATCTAGAAAGAATGGCGCACTGGTGGGGATAAATAGAAATGGAAGAACATAAAAACGATGCTTGGCTTTGAAGTAGATTAGTTTATAAATAAATCTAAAATAAACCATATAGATATATATATCTTTCTTATCCTCCATTACCAATCTGTTTATAGAAAATTTTTTTAATACACATTATATCTTCCTTTTCTGATATCGCATATACAAAGGAAATATAAAGTTATAATTTATTATATGTGTAAAAAGGATTGAGAAAGAGTCAATAGGATGGAATATAAAATTATGGAATATATGTTCTGTTAATAGTTTACCTCATTTATATATGCATTTTAGTAGAGTGGAAAAGCTTCCTTTAAAATAAGCACCTTCGATCCTCAAAAACTCCACCTTTTTGTGTTTACATAGATACAATGTATATTTATGTACCTCGGAATGTGTGTAATCAAACTTGAAAAGTGAAAGAGACATTCCACAATGTTGGAGAATAAAAAATGTTTTGTGTGCTGGAATTTTAGGATACAATTTTCACATTTTCAGTAAACATATTTGATGTAAAAAAATGGAACGACGGAAAATTGGTTGGGAGAGAGAGAGGCAGCGAGATAAACAAAGAGTTGAGAGTTAAATGAATTGGAGAACGACTAAAAATGAAAGTATTATTTCCTGACCTCAATATATCATTTGAATAAGTTAAAGATTAACCTAATTCCTTCATCAAATTTTCAAAAAGTAACAGTTACCTCTTAATCAACTTATTAGAGCTTAATGTGTTTTTAAATGAAAATAAAAACTATGATACGTGGAAACGTGTAGTTTTTAATTCTATATCATTTTCTCCAAATATTTGAGTGATTTTTACTATGTGAGAAGTATAATATTTAATTTCAAGTATAATTGTTTGGGTAAAAAAAGTTATTATAAAACGATAGGGAAGTAAAATACTTTTTGGTACTCAAAATGTTGAATTTGATTCCTTCTTTTATCCTTTTGTTGAGGAGTATTTGAATATAATATGTTTTGATGAGAAGTATCAAATATACACATTTTCAGATGGATTGGTGTTTGGAAAGAATTATGAATAATAATTACAAGGAGAATTATGGAAACGATAAAAAGATGTATCAATATTAATCATTTCGTGATAACAGCTATTAAAATAATTTGTCAGTTTTGTAATAAAATTTTTACATAAATGGAAAGTTTTAAAAAATGAATAAATAAAAGATTAAATTGAAAGATATTTGTTTGTTGGTTGGTAGAAAATTATTTATAAATGTGGAGTATTTTTTTACATAATACTTTTAACAAGCTGTTATTAATTGTTTACATGAGAAAGATTTGTTGTTATTTTTGTATTTTTATACATAATTAAATAACTTTATATATTTTTTATTGAAAAATATCCTTGTTTTTATGAATACAAGTTCCGTTGTGTTTTCATGAATCTCTATCAAGTTTTTTACATTCATCCATTTGTAATGATTATCCACATTTTAAACATTAAAACAATAACCCACATAAAATGCTTTTTTAAAAATTGCTTCATTGTCATCCAAAAATTAAAACAATATGAAATTAAACTCTATTCATAATAAAATAAGAAAAGACGTCATATTTCAATTCTTTTCTTGTATCCCAATAAACCCACAGAATACTAAATTAAAAATGAATGTGTCGACATTGAGGAGATATACGTGTGTTGTAATGCATTTCACATCAAATTACTCTCCTCTCAAGAATACGCATATAATTCTTTTAAAACAATTATTAAAAATTTGCAGGCATATTAAACACTATCTTGACATTAGAATAAATTTTTTACAACCACGTTATCAAAATAAAAGTATAGGATGACGTTTAAATTATCAGAATTATCGTTGCTTAGAAATAATTTTCATATACTAAAAAGTAATCTTTGATTAATAAAGATATATTTTTGATGAAAATTTTTCTAAAGATTATTAAATCATTTTCAAAAGTTAATTAGGTTTTTTTATACAGAACATTTCATCAAAGTGGAGAAAATTTCCATTATCATTATAACTCTCTATTTTATTGTTAAATCTCTTAACTTAATATTTAATCTTCATCGCAAACATAAAAAGGAAAAAATTATCTTTGTTCTCTTTTTGCAATACCTTCAATCATAAATTAATTTGCTCCATCAAATTTAACGTTAAGAAAGATACATTACAAAGATATTGATAAAATAAAAGTTAAAAATTTCAAACAACATTTATTTTGATCTCACAACTTTATATTGAAAAAATATAATTTTAGGCTTTACACAACAAAAATAAGCTTAATGAATATTTTTTCTTATCTCTAAAATTAACCACCTCACACCACACATTTCAAAATAATATAATTTCACCAGAAGGTTTTACACAGGCACCATATTAATTAAATAAGGTATTTTGTAAAAATGATAAACAACGATTATGTAAACTCCTCTACCATCATATTTCATTACACATAAACACGCACCACCACCCTCCTTATTATACCTCCTTTACCGTTAATTAACGGAAATAAAATTATTCAATGTCTTAAAGTCATTGGAACAAGCCTGATAGAAAGTTGAATGTACCCATGCTCCATCAGCGATAAATTTAAATTCATGTGTTCCTTTAGGTAAATCACACCATATTCCGTAGTTGTTTTTATTGTTACGTAATGGATTACATTTTAAAGCACATTCCCAGTTGGTGAAACTTCCCTGAAATATATGCATTTTAATTTTAATATTCTGTGATCTTTATTTTTTTAGTATTTAATTTTTACGTCAACCGTGTAATCGTTTTAATATGGAGTTTAACAAGAATTTTGTAAAAAAGATTATCAGGTTTTGAATTTTAATTTGTGTTCCCTAGTATTCTTTGAACATATTTAATATTAATATACATATTAATATTTATAAAATGCAAAGAAGATAATTACTAGAACGGTTTTGTATAAATAATGTCAAATACACAACCACAAAAGTAGTTTAAACACACATCAAAGAGTAACGATATTTTGTTTTAGATAATTAAAAGTATACATAATCAAACATTCAATTACAAAAGTATCATTATGAATTATATAGATACCTTATTATGACATTTGATTAATATGTATACTTCAATGATCGAATTTAAAATTCTTTCACAGAGCTGTGATTTTAGATTGATTATAAAAATATGGTAACTTACAACTATAAAGACATCTGTAGCCTTCCAGGGTAGCTCAACTTCAAACCATGTTCTCTTCATTTCATAACCATTTTTTACCAAAAAGTCACTTTAATGAAAAAAATAATTAATAATTGTATTTTATTTTGTTTACTTACGTTGTTAGTATGTCATTCTTGTTCCGAAGTCCACATGGTTGTTTTTTGATTAGAAAACTATGTCTTAGGTTTGTATCATTCTTCTCTATACGTTTTTTCTCAAATTCAAGTTCAGCTTCAAGTGTTTGGATCCTATTATCAGCCAACTCCAATTGTTTTCTCTTTAAATTTAACTCTTCCTCATATGGTGCTCTGTATAAAGGATTATCCAAATAACTTGGATACCCCCCTCCATAATTTCCACAACAATGATTTCCAATTCCTCTACAATTCATAATGGGTGGATAGAAGTTTTGACTGCTTTGTTGGAAGAATGGACTTTGATTTTGTTGTTGACTATTTTGTTGATTAGTATACAAATTAGTTGGATGAAGACGTGATGAATTAAAACGATTATTATTCATAGCAAAATCCTTTTTAGCAATCTCTTCCTGGAGCTCGGTAATCTTCTGTTCAGCCATAGTTAATTCCTGTTTCAAAGTATCATTCTCAAATTGAAGGGCCTTAGTTTCATGTGATTCACTTAATATCTTTGATGAATCCATATTTTCAAGGGTATTTGTTTGACTTTCATAACTTGCCTCGGAGATATGTTCTTTTTCAGAGTATGGGGTTGTTGCACGGAGGTCGTTAAACATTTTTTTAGCCTCAATCATCCAGTCTTTGCATTCTTTGAGTTCTTTCTCTAGCTTAAGATTGTTATTTTTTAAGTCATTTATTTCATTCTCAAGTTTTTTCATTTCACCATCATCCTTTTTAACACTTTCCTTCTTTGATACTTCCTCTTTCTTAATAATATCCTTTTCAACAGCCTCTTCTTTTGGTGTACTCTTTTTAAGGAGCCCTTTCTCTCTTAATATAGCTCCGACTGCCAAGCTGTCTAATCCTTTACTTTTCTTTCCATAAACTCCACCAGAAGCAGCTAAAAAATATACAATTAAATTATTATTTCATAATTAAATTTAAAATTTTTTCTTTCATAAAAACACATTAATTAAACAAATATACAACACCAATTTTTATGCAAATGTCCTACAGATGAAAAAATATATATACATCATATTGATGGAACATTATTTTAATTTAAATGTCAAAAGATGATAAAAAATGAAGTTGAAATTCCATAAAATTTTATGATAGGTAATTTTATGTATAATTTTATTGTGATATTTTATTATATGTTTAACATACCAAGCATTTTTTGTACCAATTCCACGGATTTTTCAAATCTCTCAGTTGCTGTTGTATATGCATCAGCTTTTTTACCATAGGGACGGCATCCATGAGCTATATAAAAAGAATAATAAATTTATAGTTAATTAGGTTACCTATATTAACATAAATTGGGGATGAATCCCATCCTTGAGATGGTTTATGAATTCTTCCACTACTTGAATCATATTTCAAGGCTTTCTGTATACCATTTTCTTTGTAATAAAGACCATGAGCTCCAGGAATAGAACTTTGTACTATCGAGAATAGAATGCTTTCATCCCCCTCCAATGGAATATCTATAGGTTCCATCTGTATACGAAGCCATCCTAATAAAGAATCAAAAAAATTAAAGTAAATAAAAAACATTTATTCATTACCTTTAGGTGGACTTTCATTAATATTGGTCACCCCAACCGCAGCAGTCATTATTTCTAATCTTAAAAAATAGTAAAAATTTTATTATTTATATATTAATTATTAATCAATCAAAATGGAAGTAAAAAATTAACAAAAACAAATATGCTTTAGGTGCAAATTATCTGAAGGCAATTGATGTTTTACGATATTATAACATAAAATAATAATGAAGCTACTAATAAACATAAGATTAAATTTTATTTATATTCTAAAAACATTAATAATAATATGTTTTGGTTGTATAATAATAATAAAAATCTAAATATGTGTATGTTGTAAAATGTTATAGTCAATTAATAATGTCTAAATTTGTATTATCAATTAGATAATAATAATAATTATTATTATTGGTGGTTGAAATAAATATGTATGTATATTAATAAGTACCAAATATGTTGTAAATATATTGAAATGATAACATAATTATTTAGACTTTTCTTTTTTACCTTGAAAAGTTTGACGAATATTATTTAATTTAATAAAATATTTTAAAAAAACTATTAAAATGAAAATTTTATGTGTAATTATATTATTGATAAATTACACGAGAGAAAAGGAAAGTTTAATAAAATTTTTTAAGAAAGATTTTTATTTTATATTCAAGTTACCAAGATAATTGTTTTGAATTTGTATGTTCATTTTACATTTAATTAATCGAACAATTGAGACATAAAAAGTTGAAAATATAAAAATAAATTTTTATACATATATCATCCCATATAAGGAATTAAAAATAACTATCAATAAAAAGTAATAATAGAACAGTTAAGATTTATATAGTGCAAATGATAATAGTAAGTAGTTGGATTGTGTCTTATAGAAACTTGAAACATTTGTTATAAAAAATGCATAATCATATTATAGGAGTAAAGAAACATAAAAATGGCACTCAAAGAAATGTGGTTTTCTTTACAGTTATCTTAAATTAAATAGTTATGGTGTAAGTCTTTTTTTAGAATGACACACATCTGTAAATTAATTTACTTATTGCCTACGCTTTCTCTACTATTAAAATAGTTTAAAAAATGAAGAGATAAAAAAGTTAGATATTTGTTTTCTTGGTGCTAAAAAAAGAATAGAAGTGTAAATAAAATGATTGACACTTTTGTATGTTTAAAATGATATGAGAGGTAAATGATTTTAAAGTAGAAAAAAAGTAAAAATAAAGAACATTCATATAATATATATTTTGATCATTAGTAATGATTAGCTTGTAATAGAAGTTCCCAAAACTATACATAAATTATGTTTATTGTAAGGGAGAATAGTCATAATTTTGTATTTGGAGGAAAGGAATGGTAAATGAGAATATATACATGTTTCATTTTTGAGTGTAATACAATATTAAATATAAATGAAAACTAATGTAACATAATGCAGATTGAAAGGTGTTGATTTTTTTATTACCTTCAATATAATATTTTCAATATTATACATGTAGCATAATAGATTATAATATATACTCTATTCAATGACGTGTTCGGTAAGAAAATGAAAATCTTATCATTAAATATTTTAAGATTAAATTGTCGAGAAGATACAAACTTATTTTTTATTATCTTTTTTTATAAAAATATAATATAAAGAAGCGTTGTAAAAATGTTACAGTCTTTAGGGTTTCAATAAAAGTTTATCCAAGCAAAGAATTAATTTCAAGGACATTAATTGACATTAATAAAACCTTGTTTCAATATTATATATATTTATTCTATATAAAAAGTAAAAATTATATTTAAGAATCGAAATAAACATTTAAAATATATATATATATATTTAACTGACAACAGATTAGTTATGATGAATAACTTTGTATTAATTAGTATAACTTAACTATCTAGAAAGTTACCCCTAAAATACACAGTTAAAAGAATTTATTTAATTTATTTTTTAAAATTTTATGTTGAAAGGTTAAAAATTAACGTAAATATAGTTTCAAATGTAATTTAATAGATATGAGGATGATGCTGAGGACAATAAGAAGAATGAAATACATATATTTAGGGTGAACGTTAGATATTAATGATGTTAAACAATACAAAGTATAGTTACATTTATATATTAGAGATGCCAATCAAGAAGTGTAGTATGGTAAAATATCACATATATAGGGCACCAAAAAATGTGTTATATTAGTTAATTTCAAATATAACATATATCTCACAATCTTTACTACATAGTATGTACTTTTTTTAACCCTTACATATTATGAATTAAAGAAAAATCTTATTATTCATATTCATAGAGCAATATAAACTTTTAAACATAATTTTGAATATTATTATAACTTTACAACTTTTTTAATAAAAACACATTTGAATAATATATATTTTGATTGTTTCCGCACCAACTGTTAACATTTTGTATAAAAAAAGAAATAATTTACAAAAATAAGTTGATGGAACGGGTGGATCAAGGTGAATACTACAAAGTGTCTTTCTTTAACGTATAAATCAACTAATTATTTTAATAGGCTCTTTACTAACTATAAACCGATTTTCTTATATAACACATATATATTATACTTATTAACCTCACTGATTAGAAAAAATATTTTATGAAACAAATACATATTTATTACATATTTCTTACAAAGATTAATCCTCATTTTAAGATGTTAACAAAAAGTATAACTTTAAACTTAAAATAAAAATACCTTCTACTTTTTATATAAATAATATCTACGTGCCACTGTTCACATTTTGATATTAAAAACGTATAGTAAATATAAAAATTAAAAACATATTATAAATCATAGACATGTAGTCTCCTACCTAAAAATGACAAACAGTTTTTTTAATTTTACTTTTGCATTTTGAATAATTCAAATCTTTGTCAATAATTTTTTGTATTTATTTGTCTGTGTGGTGGAGGGTGAAATTAGTTAGATGATAGGTATTATAAATATAACTCTCAAGTTTAATGATAGCACGTATCTGTTTTTATACATTTCTTTCATTATTAGGAACATCTTGTATCTTACTTATCATTGCTTTGACTCATCTACCTACTCTTCAGCAACGTTATGAAAATACTGGGCAGTGGTTTTGTGGGAATGGGGAGAATGAGCAGTTGAGTGCTATATCTGCTAGTTATAGGTGTCCCAAAGCTAAAGGTAATTATAATAATAGTTTTTTTTGATTATTAAGAATAATAACTAATGTTTTTATAGAAAATTTGAATCAATGTTGTAAATACCATGACTATTGTTATCACAACCAAATAGGAAGGAATTATTGTGATCTTACCTTCTGCCAATGCCTTATAGCTAGTTTAGAGGATTCTAATAGTTCTAGTGATACTAATTGTAAAACAACAGCTCAAGTATATTGTAATTTCGTTACAGTCATGGGATATTTCCCCTACACTGACTCCATGTGGTCAGAAGAGGAAGATGAAAGATACGTAACGATTCGCAAATTATCAATGCTATCAAGTATAAGAAATTTCCTTAAATCACTAATTGTTAGAATGTAAGATTTTCTATATAAACCTTTAAAACTGTTAATCATTCACTAAATATACATATATCACTTTATGCAAATAAAATAAAAATAAAAAATTAGTTAAAAAAATATTAACAAAATAATGTACCACGTTTCTTTTGTTCAGCCTCCAAAGCCTCAAATAGACTTTTAAAATTTCCTGCCCCAAAACCATTGAAATTTTCTCTTTGTATGATTTCTAAAAAAAGTGTTGGTCGATCTTGAACTGGTTTTGTAAATATTTGTAGTAAATATCCATTATCATCAAAATCAACAAGTATGTTTAATCTTTGAAGATCATCCAAATTTTCATAAATTTTTACATAATGTCCTTTTAATCTTTCTTTTAAGTCGTCATAATACTCATCTGGGATTGATAGGAATTGTACACCTCTTTTTTTGAGATTTGTTACTGTTTCGATGATGTTCTCGACTTTTAGTGCTAGGTGTTGGATACCTGGGCCGCCGTGGAAATCGAGGAATTCCTGGATTTGTCCTCGACCTCTCCTTGTTCCGGTTACTGGTTCAGCTATTGTCATTTGGACTTCTTTGCTAACGTTTACCACTAACCATGCATTCATTGCTGAGTACTCTGAGTGGCATGTTTTGTCGTCAATGGACCAGAATCTATTTAATCCTAGTGATTTTTTGTAGTAATCTGCTACTTTTTCTAATGTACCTTCGTGGTGGTTTTGTACAACATGATCCAGAGCCAGGTATTCAATGGCTCTAGGTAGATATTGACATACATTTGGTTCAAAACACATAAAACCAGGTAGGAAAAAACCATCAAACTTGGATGGATCGTATAATGTGTGGACAATATCACTATTATCATATTGTATTCTATACCCAATACATTTGCCATTATGAAATATTCTTTCTTCAATACCTACACCAGTTATATGTTTATTATCAATACCTTTTTTCAACAAATCAATAACTTTATCAATATTATTAACCTTAAATGCAACGTCTTTAATAGAATCACCATGTTTAATTATGTGATTATCCCATTCTTTATCTTTAAGTCCAACTTTGCTACAAAATACTAAAATAACAGGACCATTCCTAATTGCATATCTTACGACACCAGAATCCTCTCTACTAATCGCATACATCTCAAATCCATACAAAATACAATAAACCTGAGCAGTCTAAAAGGTAAATATTCACATTCATTAATCATTCACCAACAAAACAATAAACAAACCTGAACAGCATTAACAACATAAAACTCTACATGATGGAACTCCTTCATATAACTTCCCATAATATCACTATACTTCTCAAAACTTTCATCCACCTTAACGTCCTCCATATTTATGTATGTTTATTTATTTTATATTTTTTTAAACTAATAATATGTCAAAATATTTATTGTAAATTTGACTAACTAAATAAGAAGGTCGTTTTCATAACACACAAATGTTGTGTATATATAAATACGTATATATATGTCTGTAAAAATGGAATTTAGAAAGAGATATCTTATCATGACAATAACACGTTAATATGTTTTATGTCTTAGTTATAAGTGATTGTAAATTATAAGATGATAAGTAATAATTTTTTAATAAAATTATTTTATTATAGTGATGGGATAGGAAAGGTTAAATTTGGAGGCTTATTTTATTGGTTTTGAATGTTATACTAAATGAAATGCATAAACTTTTTTTGATTAGTTAGTGATATGTTAGAAAGTATAAAGAAAAGAATCTGTTAAGTTTATACTTTTTTATAGGTACATTTTCCCACTATATAAAGCTTTCTTTTTAACAGAAATAGTTGATGAGTATTGTAGGGATGCTATTTTTCATCATTTATTTTTAGGTTGATTGTTACGTATGTTATTGTTTTGTAATTGTTAAGAACATCTATCACTAATGAATAATTGCAATTGTTTTAGGAGGTATTTAAATTTAGTCGCATTTTTATATTCCAACATGGTAAATAAAACTTTAAAGATGTTGTCATTTTTTCTGTTGATTTATTAGTATGGAAGAAAATTTAATTTATTAATAAAATACATTATTTTTCTTTCTATCTCCTTTCCTAAAGCATAAAAAATGAAATAACTTTATTCTCCTTGTGGTATTTATATAGTATAAAAACTTTTTTAAAGCCATCTCACTTCCTATCATTCTCTTATCATTTCCTATAATTTAGATAAGATAACAGTGCAATGGATGCAAGTTAATAGGATTTAATGTTATTAAAGATCTTTGGAAACGCTTTATCAAAGTGCATATTTATAGACCTCAACAAATAACTGGAGAATTTGTTTTTTAGTTTGTAGATGTTGGAAGGGGTGTATTTTTGTACTTTATTGAAGAGTGTAGAATATTTTTATTTGAGAATTTTTATTTCTTAGTTTAATCTTCTTATGGAAACAAATAATGACGCTTCATGATTCATGGAATATGTTTTTTGATAACAAAAATGAATGTGTCTTGGTGACACACTATTCATCGTTGAAAGATATCATAATATTTAAAAATCAAAATCGTTATTATGATTAAAATTTTACAATCATAGGTATTATAGAGAATTTCCGTCATTATTGATAATTATACCAGGGATATCGTAGATATCCTGCAAGTATAATTTATATTATATAAGATACTAACGTAGTGAGATTGCTTTGCATAACGCGGTCTTTTCCTTGGATTTAGTCCTTTTCTTGCACGGAATTTCGGAATTCCGTACAGTTTTGGTGGTGCGCCACTATTTAATCAGATTTTTGTAAGTGATAAGGTGATACTGTACTCGTAAGGTGTGGGAACAATAATTTAACACAACAAGATTTATTATAATTAATTATATATACTCGTACATGTAACCTGGTGATATAAGAGAGTAAATATTAATGGTATTTGATCAGCAAGTAGCTGGGTGATAGATAATTAATAATATTACAATAATTAATTAAGTATAAGTAATAATTCGGATTAAATTTTGATGGGTGGGTACATACGTTAGTATCTTATATAATATAAATTATACTTGCAGGATATCTACGATATCCCTGGTATAATTATCAATTATATGTCGATACTAACGTAGTGAGATTGCTTATTTGTAGGAGAGAACAGTAGCACCGAAATTATTCCCAATTTCCTTATGATAAAACTTAAAGAAGGAGTGTTCAGATGCCCAGTTAATAGCTTCTATCATATTTGTAATAGACCCTGCTATTTCATAGTATTTTGATGCAGCAGCTCCCCTGATGTTGTGTGGTCTACCTATATCTAAGCCAGCTGTTAGGTAGTAATTATAGATCCATCTTCCTAGTGTAGTTCCAGTGACATTTTTGTGTGGCTTGACGTAACTTATCCACAGATTTTGAGAAGTGCGTATAGGCTCCGTACGCTTTAAGTACAAGGATAGGGCGGTGAGTGGGCATAGGCTCGGATTTGCATATTTTTGAATGTGCATTCTGTGGAATTTGTGAGTGGCTGTAGAATTTTTGATCTTCCCGGGATTGTGAAATTAGCCCATGCATCCGAGAGGGTCATATGATCTAGAGACATTCTAGCAAGCTCGTTCATCCTTTGTGGCGATACAATGGAGATCAGAGTAATTGTTGTAAACGTTAAATCTTTGATAGACATTTCCATTGAGGCTGGGTTGTTTTCAATATGTCTCAGAATGATGTCCAAGTCAGATGTCATGTATTTTTGAATATCATGATTGTAGTTATTCACTTGGATCCCTTTTATGAGTTTGCTTAGCAATGTTTTTTCATGGGATGAGAAGGTTACCTTACGTAACTTTGCTATGGCTACTAGTGAATTCTTTATTGTATTAACTGTAGATGGAGCGGCACTGGTAGCTATCTTTGATAGATATTTGGTGAGATTCTTAAAGGAGAAGTGTTCATCCTTTATTCCATTTTCTTTACAGAAGTTAAGGTAATTTCTCAAATGAGTGGAATAGGATTTTTGAGTGTTAACTGAGTAAGATTGTTGAATGGATTGTGAAACTTCGGGATCCATGTCACTCAGTGCGACTTGAAGAAAATTCGGAAAAGTCCCACTTTGTGCTTTCGGTTCTTCATTGGAGTTGCACAGTCTGGAAAGTTAACTATATTAGAACCATATAATTGTAGGATAGGGTCCCCGAATTGGGATATTAAAACTGGAAAATAATTTTGATTTTCCCACATTAGGGCTACCAGCCAAAGATTGCACTTGTCGGTACCCGCTTTACGCAGTACTCTGAGTACTTGATTACATGGGGGAAATGCTATTACTTCCTCATCAATTAAACCCTGCCAGTTGAATGAGTAGGCATTTCTTCTAAACGCTCGGTTATCATCAAATAACGTTACAAATTTATCACAAAATTTATTTTCATAAGATGCAAACAGATCAACCGAAATTATTACATTAAATTTATTTAAAAGAAATCCCTTAATTTCTTCTCTTGCCTTTATAGTTAGAGTTGCTTCTGTTGGGCCTTGTAGGGTAACGGGCATTGTTCGGGAAAGGCGATCTGCCACCTGATTGTAGGATCCTGGAATATGGTATAAGTTAATATATAGCCTGTGCTCGTAAAAGAAATCGAGTAGCTTTTCCGTCTCCGATGAGAGAAATATTTTATTAACACTTCCTTTATTATGAACCAACGCTAGGGTAGTTGTATTGTCACAGTAAATGTTAACTATTTTATTATATGTATTTTGCAAAAGCCCGAAGCACGTGAAGGATAAGGCCATTAGTTCCTTCTCATTAATATGTTTAGATAATAAGTCGTCCGTAAAGTACCCTTGGACGCTTTGGGAAGTGTAATCAGGAAAATATATTATTCCTCCATAACTAACATTACATGCGTCTGTGTAAACCTCTATGCTCGCGTGGTCCTGATTATATCGCAGCCCATTGGTGGCTTCTATGTTATTGATATACCATGCTAGACCTTGCCTAATTTCCGTTGTTATATTCACATACCTATTGTAATTTGGAGGAAACCCTATACATTTATTTACGGCGCGTTGGAGTGGACGTGCTTTGATTCTTGTTAAGAAGTTTGCATAGGATGAGAATTCTATCATGCCTAATAAGCTATAAAGTTGACGTGCAACTACCCTCTTGAGATTTGAGATGTGACGGGCTGCTTTAATAATGTTATCCAGCTTATCCTGGGGGAGGCGAAGTTCCTCTTTAAGTGTATCTATCACTAAACCTCGATATTTTATTATATATTTAGGTGACAACTCACTCTTTTTCTCGTTAATGGAGAATCCGGCTGCACGTAACAAATTCATGCAGTATTCGGTATGACGTGTTAACAGATCCTTATCCGTATGAGTGATTAGAGAATCATCGTAAAATCTCGTCATTTTTATACCGTTGGCCCTTATCGTGGCGGTTAGGGTGTTTGTTATTCTATAAAATAGTCTTGGTGCTGAACTAGCTCCAAAGGGCAATACAAGGTAAATGTATGTTTTATTATTCCACCTGAATCCTAAGTATTCAGTTTGATGTGGTCGTACTGCACAGCTGTGGTATGCTGCGGATAGGTCAATGGAAGTTAAGAAGGCTTTAGGCTCGAGAAGATCCGTTACATCTTTTATCGACTCACATTTAAAACTAAAATGTTGTATGTAATCATTTAGTGAAGAAAGGTCTAGTACTAATCTCATTTTTTGAAGTGGTTACTACCATTAGGGGGCTAATCCATTTGGGATTGTCGTGCTCTTTTATACTGTTGGAGCGGAGGAGATCTTTTATCTCATTTTCAATAAACTGTTCTTCTTCCTTTGAAGAGAATTTATTCTTACCTATCTTATGCTGTGTTGGCTCACCTAAGATACCTATATCTACACCGTTTACTATGTAATCAAGTAGCACTGTATCGGTTGGTACCTTTCCGGCTCGATGTTAGCCGTATTATTGTAAGATCTTTTTCTGTTTTCCCTTTGGATGAACGAGAGGAGATCCTGTGGTGTATCGGCCACATTCTTGAATAATGCTTCGGCATGCTTAGGAAGTATTGAGATTCTTTCAGAACTATCCATACGAGTTACCTTCTTTTCCATATCGAGAGGTACACTGGGAAGCCCTTTGTTGAATTTGGGTGAGAAGTTTCTAAAGGCGACTTCTCTACGTATGTCACTTAATCCGTCGACAACCTACTTGATATTAATGAGGGCACTGAGTACGGCACTTTTGTTATCTCCTGTTGCAGCTTCAACATTGTGCGATAACATACAGACTGACTGGAGTAGGTGATCCTGCATTTTGGCAAGGTTGCTGTCTACTGACCTCATTTTTAATTTAGAGTAGTATGGGGTGCTGAAGGCGGGAGCGAGAAACTGGAGGTCTTGGTGAACGCCCATTCTATCAGTGATGCTCTCAATGGTTTCATGTGATATTCTTTTGCAGGAGAATATTTTGGATACCGCTTTCATACCTTGTTCAGATAACGTCATTGACTTTTTATTGTGCAATAGAGCGTTGATAAGTTGGTCATCGGCACTTTCTTCTGCCGGCTGTTGGGTTGAATTGTCAAACAGACCCAGTATTTCATTATTATCAGGTTCTTCAGCCATTTGGAACTTGATTCGGCAACGATTTTGTTAGATATTAGTAATAATAACGACAAAATTCAAGGAAAAGAAAAAACTGATTAAATAGTGGCGCACCACCAAAACTGTACGGAATTCCGAAATTCCGTGCAAGAAAAGGACTAAATCCAAGGAAAAGACCGCGTTATGCAAAGCAATCTCACTACGTTAGTATCGACATATAATGACTAATAAATCATTTTTTCTTAATTGTATATACAATAAACAAATATGTATAATTTTTTAAGAAATTCCATAATTTTTTTGCCAAATGAATATTTTTTTAGAAAAATGTACATACAGTCGAAACGACTGACACATATGTTTATAAAAATACACAATACGTATTCTAAGAAATACACAAACAAGAATAAACAAAGGTATATGAATTTATGAAAAACAATGACTCATTTTATTTTAATGTAATTTGACATTTATCATAATTGTTATATTGATCTTTTTATCAAATTTAATCATTCTAACAATATTTTAAATTGGTATAATCTTTTTGTAGAAGAAATTAAAATTTAATTTTTAATATTACATTGAAATTTATAATGGAACATGCCAAATAGATCGTTTTAATTTTTGTGTGTAGGCTTTTATTTGAGTATAACTTCATAAATAAATATTTTTAACATGAAAAGTTACATTGTAATAAAATGTGGGGAATGACTTTATGTATGTAAAAGAACTCCAAATGTACAAAAATAAAAAATTATATTACAATTATTTTGTGCAATGTAATGATTTATAACATAATTATGCATAGAAAAATAAATTCTTTTAAAGTATTAACATTTATTTTTTGAAATTTATATGAATTATTTTAAACAATAATTCCACAATCATGCATTAATGATGAAAAAAATTGCTTAAAATCATAAATTTGTAAAGGTATTTGAATTTTTTTGTATCAAATTTTTTATAATTTAATGCATGTAATTTCTGATGACAACTATTATTTAAATGAGATTTGTTTTTTGATTTTTTTTATGATCTTTAACAATTTTTATCGCTTCCTTTTGCCAAGGGCATACTTTACTCTTTGCGACTTCTTCTACCTGGTTTCTCTTTTACTCCTTTTGGGTTTTTTGTTGTCGTTTTTTGTTTACGTGGTCCTGTTCCTTTATCTTCATTTAGATTTCTTACCAATATCATTAATTTTATAGAATCATCTTCTTCATATGTAGCACGAAAGCCATCGCATCTATTTTTGTATTTTACGCATCTTCTATACATCCTATTATTTCGTCTTTTTTTTGAATATTTTTTTCAAAAGTTTAATACATGCATGGAAAATTACTTTTATTGTCCTGAATGTTGTTCTTAAATTTTTCTCTGCTAATTCGATCCACTTAAGTTTGTAACGTTTATGATGTATCTTATATATTTCCATGCAGCATTATTAGCAATATCTTTAGAGAGACGACATTTTTCATTATAATGTTTTCACTTTTCATCACTTAATTTTTAATCTTTATCATTATCATCACACACAAAAAAGGGAAAATTTTGACAATTTATCAAAAAATGCAAAAAAAAATTCCCCATCATTTAGGAAAATTAAATTTTATTTAATTTTAGAAATATAAAGCAACAATAAAAATGTTCAAACGATGTAAAATAATAGGTTGTCTAATAAATTTTGTTGTTTTTGTTAAGAATATATATATATATGACATTTTGAAGCAATGTAACTTTTATTTAATCTTAATATTTTTTCATATCATGCTAATCTTAAGGTCTAACTTATTGTTTTTTGTATTATATTATGGAGTACGTTATTAGAATTAAATTTTATGTATAGTTATGAAGTTTTAACAAAAATCATTCTTCAAACAATTTACTAACAACAATGAATTTAAATATTTAAAGCAATCATAATGATAATAACGAAAAACAAAAAATTATTATTTCATCACAAAAAGCATTAATTATTAAAAATTTTATTTTAGTATTTGTATTTATTTTAAATTGAAATATCTAAAAGATATTTTTTACTATAGATAAAAATCCATATTATTTTATAACTTTTTATAAGTTTAATTTTTAAAGAGAACCTTTAAAGACATTGTAAAAAATTGGATTTTCAGATAAGTATAATTTTACAAGAAAATACAATTTATAATAAATTAAAATATTGAAGCGTGTTAAAAAAGATCTATGATAAGCTATTAAATGCTCTTTTTAAAAGCATATACAATCTTCTTTAAAATTAACTTTTAATTTGGTATCTTGAAATGTATTGTTAAAAACAATTTAAGTTTTAAGATAAAAATAATATTTTAGAAAAACAGAAACTTATTTTAATAATTCTTTAAACATTCATTTAATTCTTATGTACGATATAATTGCGATAAAATTAGTCGCAAATCGAGAAAATTCAACTTTTATTAAGTAGAAAAAATTAATTACATTTTACGCAAAAGTGTTTCCCTATTTTTTTTCTGTGTGATTTGATCAATTTAGAAACAATTTCTTTTTTATTAATACCCATTTATAATTTTTAATTCTAAAAATCTTTTATAATATCTTGACAGGTACGAGAATTAAAATTATCAAATTTTGTAGAAAAATGCCAAAATGTACTTTTCAAAAACCATAAATCTTGAACAAAAATCATAGTTTTATCATTAAAGTTTTATTTTTATGTAAATAAAAAAAATATTTGGTCTAAAATCTCAAGTTTATGACAATATCAAAGTTTAAACACAATTAAAGTATAAATAGGTTAAGAATTTATCATTTTTATTGGGATTCAAAATGAAATATTTGACTACTTTTATTATATCAGCTATTGCCGTTTTCGTAACTATAAGAGCAAAATTTTTAGGAGTCGCACGTGGACCTGCTCCTTCTTCATTTAGACAAGATGATTGGCATCCTTGGGAAGGAAAGAAACCTTTCAATGCTGAAATAATTGCTAAAGAGGCAACAAAACTATATTATAAGTGTGGTTATAAAAGTTTCAAATTCAAATTTGAACATGTAGACGCAACAGCAAAAAGAAAAATTGATCGCTCGTGGAGATATAGAGTAAAATATAGTACAAAGAGATGTAAGGCATCTGAAGTAACAAAACCTTGTAAAAAAGATAAAAAAGGTAAAAAAAGTAAAAAATGTAAAAAAGAAATTAAGCTTACTGAATGCAAATCGCGTTGTGATAAATTTCAAGCTATATTTAAAGATGATATAAAACGCGGCAATTTAAGACTAAATGTTACTAGACTTGACAATGGTAATTCATGTTCTTTAATAATTAAATACCGCCGCCATTAACAATTTCTAAGCTTGCAACAGCTCCACCAAGAAAGAAGAAAAAATAAAAACTAAAGTAACAATAAATAAAGAAAAATAAGAAAATCATGATCTAGTTTGGTGGGATATAAAAATACAATTATATTTATGAAATTACAAATAAAACCAGCTCCAAGAAAATTTATATTCGTCGACAGAGGCTAGATTTTCTTAATACTTCATATTTATAATTATTTATAGTTGTAAAACCTAGATTATCATTTTTAATCCTTTTATAAAACATTTTAAAAATAATCATAAGATTTTTTAATAATATACAGATAGAATTAAATGTATCTTTCCAGATTAAAGCATTCGAAACCTTGGTTTTTTTTATATATAAATATATGATATTATAGTCTATAAAATCCTGAAAAACTTTCTTTCTCGAAAAGATCTTAATAATTTAAAAGTTTATATAGATTTTCAAACACACTAAATCCGAATTTAGTATTTTCAAGATTCGGGTTCTTCTCTTCTTGTAATTTCGTGTGTGAAAATCTACTTAAAAATAATATTTTTTCAAAATTTATATTGGTAAATAAGTACTTAAAAATGGTGAAGAATAATATATACATTGTTATGGTTTATAAAATAATTTGAGATGCGTTATCATTATCCAAAATTTTTCAAAGTCATAAAAAAGCGCAAGGTGGAAATATGAAGCTACTTTTGGTCTGTGGTAATATGTTATCTAGAGCTATTGTTTAAGCATATAAAAGTGGGTGTTTAATTTTTGCTTGTCTCACCTTGTTTGAGTTTTTCAAGAAATGTGTTATAAATAATCATTTTTGTAATATTATAAATCATTTCATTTTATAAAGATGTTTCATTGAATCTGTAGTATTATGCTCATTTTATGAAGATTAGCTGATTGGTTGAATATTATTTGTTTATGCTAACTTAATGTTTTTTTTATTTTCTATTAAATTGTTTCAAGATGTGAAATTGAATTATTTGCAAAAATAAATTCTTTAATATGGCAATATTATTTTGGGCCAAAAAAAAGTTTTAAACAATAACAAATCGTTTTAGTATTGTTATGGAAATAAGATCAGTTGTTTATTCTACGTTATATATGTTTAATATCTAAAATAGTACAAATATAGCTGTCTCAAATTATTAATACAATCATTAATTTGATTTATTTAAATTTTTTAAAAGTAATTATAGCATATTTTCTCGAATACAGAGAAAAATAAAAAGGAACAAATTTTGACAATCCTACATAAAATAAATTAAAAATTTCACACCATTTAAAAAAAATCAAATTTTTTTCAAATTTTAAAAATATAAAGCAATAACAAAAATGTTTCAAATGGCGCAAAATGTTGGGTTGTCGTATAAATTTGGTTGTTTTAATATAAAAATATATGCTTTTGATATTTTTGAAGTTATGTAACCTTTATTTAATCTCAGTAATTTTAAAAATATCATACTTATTTTAGAATCTAATTTATTTTTTATAATATACTACAAGGTATTATATTGGAAGTCAATTTCATCTAAAGTTTTTAACGTTTTAACAAAAATCTATATTTCAAACATTCTAAAAACAACAATAATTTTGGAAATTTAAAAATTTCATAGGAATAATAACGAAAAGCAATAATTATTTGACAGCACAAATTGCTATAAATTAGGTATATTATCTTAGTATTTTATAATTTTTTTTATTAAAATATTTAAAAATTATTTTTATTATGAACAAAACATATAATGGTTTAAAACTTTTAATAAGTTTGACTTTTAAAATAATCTTGAAAAACAGTATAAAAAACTTGAGTTATCAGATGCGTATGATTTTATATAAAAATCTAATTTATAGTAATTCAAACAATTGAAAAATATTTAAAAAATACTATCATATGTTGATAAATACTCTTTATAAAAGCATTTTTTAATCTTATAATAAGTTAAATTCTAATATTGTATTTTAAAATGTATTGTAGAAAATAACTTAAGTTTTAGAATAACAAAAATAAAATATAAAAATAAAAACTTATTTTAATTATTGCTTTTATTTTTTGTATAAAATGTTTGCTTTAAAATTAGCCGCAAATCAAGAAAATTCAAATTTTTTTTAAATGGGACAAATTTATTACATTTTACGCAAATGTGTGTCTCTTTTTTTCTGTGAAGATTATTGAAAAATTCCTCAACCAATTCATCAATTGTTAAAAATGATGTAACAATGAGTATATAAAAAAAATCTCGATTTATATAAACTTTAGAAAATAACTACTCTAGAAAATTTCAATATGAAAAGGTAAAAAACAATTTAAATAAATAACATATACATTCTTAAATTTTATAATACATTTTAAACAATAATTTTGCAATCATATGTTAATGATGAAAAAAATGCTTAAAATCTTATAATTGTAAATGTATTTAATTTTTTTTATAATTTGATGTATGTAGTTATTCATTATAGTTTTTATTTGATTTAATTTTGTCCGATTTCTTTTCAAAAACTTATTCTCTTCTACTTCTACCTCTTTGTCTTCTTTCAGGTAATGATTGTCTCGAAGGTCTTGTTGTATCTCGTCCAGTTGGGCGATGTTCTTTTTTATCCTCTTTACCATCTAATTTTTTGACCCGTATTGTAGGTTCTTCAGCACGGCCTTCTTTTTCAAATGTAGCACGGAAGGTATCACAAGTTTTTCTGTGCCTTCTAGATCTTCTACTATTTTTTCTATATTTTGAATGTCTTTTACAAGTTTTAGTACATGCCTTGAAAAATACTCTAATTTTCAATGGTCGTTCTACTGTTTTCTCTGCTAATAATATTCTCTTTTTTCTGTAATGTGTATGATGATCACGATTGTATTGTCTAATAGCCATCTTAACAATTTCTGAAGTCTTATGACATCTATAATAGGGTTCCCATTTTTTACGATCTTGTCTCTCATCTTTTTCAATCTCACGTGAAAGTTTTCTAGTTTCACTCAAACTTATAAAAGTAGCGATAGCTAAAATAGAAAACGAAATTAAATATTTCATTTTTACTCCTGATAAAATTAATACATTTTTGATCTTTATATACTTCAATTGTATTTGCAAATGAATATTGATATTATTTGAAATTTATATTTAATATTTTTGTGTTCCAACAAAAATAATAATATTGATAATTAGAGCTATAATTTTTGTTCGAGATTTATGATTTTGAAATAAATAAATTTACTTCCTTTAGATGGAAAATAATAGTTTTAATTTACATGATGTCAAAAATTTAGCCAAATTTATAACAAAAAATCGATAACTCGCTGTTTTCTATGTGGTGATGGTCACTTTAATAATATTTTTTCTTCAAATTTTAAATTGTTTTTTTAATTATATTAAAATCTAGTATCATTTTGAAAGACTCTAGTTTCATCTAAGGATGATGATCAGAGAATTTAATAACAAAGTCGATATAAAATTCTACCTTAAAATGTATGCAGTTTGAAAGTGAATTCTGACTTAAAAATATCGACGGAGAATATAACAAAAGTAAATATGATGATTTTAGATTTTTGTAAAACAAAACGTAAAATAGAAGAAAATTTTGTTTTAGCAAACCTATCATTTTTTCGTAGATAAATCTGATAAAAGAATTGGTGGAAAACGATTCATTGTGAGGAAAGAATATGCACAATAAATAAAATTTGTTGAATTCAAAAGTTATGTTTAAGAAAAATTCTATTTAAAACATTAAAAAGAACGCTCTTCTATGTAATTAGCTATGCACTAACAAGTCAGCATTCTCTACAGGAAAGAGAATCTTCTTTTGATAAGTTTTTAAAATTTACAAAAACTATTGCTAATTTTAAAATAGTTGTTAATGATTCAAATTGTAAATTACGAGGTATTTAAAAAAAGAAAAATAAATGCTGATTTTATCATTTAGATTATAAAAGAAAAAACGAGGATGATTTGGTGAATAAGTTTTCAGCAATGAGCGTATTCAATATATTAAATATTTATTTGTAAAACAAAGAAATAGAAGATGGAGATTATACTTTTTAAATGGAACAGCATTTTTAGGTATTGACTATTTCTTAGTATCCAGTTTAAAACATGTTGAAAATGTCAATATAACGAACTGAAAAACATTTATTGTTCGTTCAGATCATGGGCACATAAAAATGAGTGTTCAAGTAGAAAAAAAATGAGCAAGTATAAAAAAAGCAAGTAAACTTTATGCTTTAAATGTACAATATACTTATGATTTATCTTTTACTTTTTTTGATTTTGAAACAAATATTAATTTCAACTATGATAACTTATGTAAATGGAATACAAAAATTACAAAAAAAAAACAACTAATTATGAAACAATTGGAAAAAACACATAAATTATTAAATCAAGGGAAGATTGTTAGAACATTTTTCATTCAATTCTGAAGTTGTTAATAAAATTTTAAAAATACGTATAACAGAGGACCTTGGTTTATACAAACATAAAAAGTAGCTATTTATGAATTGTCAGAAATAAAATAATAAAAAATTTCTTTTAAAGTAAAAACATATATTTTTCAAATTTTTATGAAAATTTTTAAACAATAGCTCTACAATCATGCATAAATGATAGAAAAATTGTTTAAAATCGTATAATTGTCAAGGTATTTAAATTTTTTTAATCAATTTCTTTTCTTAATTTAGTACATGTAATTTCCCATTACAGCTATTATTTAATTAAGATTTGTTTTTCAATATTCTTTTTAAATATTTATTCTCTTCTAGAATGAGAATGTGGTGATTTTTTTGCTTCATGTTTTCCTGTTCCTTGATCTCGGTCTAAATTTTTAACATGTATTATAGGTTCCTTACTACCAGAAATTCTTTCAAATGTGGCACGGAAGATATTACAAGTTTTTCTGTGTCTTCTAGGCTTTCTCTTATTTCGTTTATTTTTTAAATGTCTGCTACAAGTTTTATCACATGCCTTGAAAAATACCCTTATTTTTAAATTTGATCCTACTGCTTTCTCTGCTAATGTAATTCTCCATAAATTGTAATGTGTATGATATATAAAATTGTATTTTTTTGTAGCCAATTTAGCAATTACAGAACATTGGCGGGATTTTTTATCTAAGGATTTCCACTTTTTATCACTTGATTTCTCATCTTTTTCTCTATCAGAAATAGAACGTTTTGTTTCAGTTAAACTTATAAAAATAGCAAAAGCTAAAATTATAAAAAGAAATAAATATTTCATTTTTAATTCTGACAAAAATGAGAAATTTTTAACTTTTATATGCCTCATTTGTATTTGTCCTTGAATATTGATATTATTTGAGATTTATACTTAATATTTTTTATTCCAACAAAACTAATAAATGTTGATAATTAGACCTATAATTTTTGCTCGAGATTTATGATATTGAAACAAATAAATTTACTTCCTTTTAACGAAAAATAATAGCTTTAATTTACATGGTGTCAAACAACTTATCCGAGTTCATAATAAAAAATTAGTCGTATTTCACGTTTGTTAAGAGATAACAGATACTTTAACAAAATTTCATTTTCAAATTTATTTTATTAGATTCTGGTAATATTTATAGAGATTCAGGTTTTACCTAAAGATGTTAATCGCGGGACCTAAAAACACAATCAGTTGAAATTTTATTTTAAAAATATACCTACTTTAAAGTTGAATTCTGAATTAAAAATATTGAAGAAGAAGATACCAACAAAAAAAATAAGATGATTTTGAGTTTTTGTGAAAAAAACGTAATAAAGGAAAATATTTCACTTTAAACAGCACCCACCATTGTTTTATTGATAAATCAGATAAAAGAATAGGTGAAAAAAGAATCATTTTAAGAGAAAAATTTGCATAATCTTTAAAATTAGTTAAATTTCAATATGCGTGGTTAGAAAAAATTTTATTAAAAATCGGAAAAGGAACATAATTTTATTCAATTAGGTTATGAACCAACAAATCAGTTTCACTACAGGAAAAAAAATTTTTTTTTATAGGATGTTGCAATTTACAAAAACCCTTGCTGATTTTTAAGTAATTGCTTGTAACTTGAATGATGGTTACAAAATATTCAAAAAACGAAATTTTAATGAAGATATTAGCATTTAGAATATGAAGAAAAAAGCAAATATGATTTAATAAATAAATGTTAAGCAATAAATATATTCAATAAAATGAATGGTAAATTTTTGAAACGAAGAAACGGGAAATGAACATGGTGTTCTTCAAAAGAAAAGGCATTTTAAGAAAATTACTGTTTCTTTTTATCTAATTTATAACATGCCGAAGACTTCAATATATTATAATGGGAAGCATTTATTTTAGAGTTAGACTATAAATGTATACAAAAGAGTATTCGATTAAAAAATATAAGGAAAAAGTATGAAAAAAACAGGTAAACTGTATATTTTAAAAGAAAAGTACACTACTGGTTTTTTTCTCTATTCTGATCTTGAAATAAATATTGATGTTGACTATGGATAACACACTGAGACAATCTCATCATTTTCTTTCCCAAAAACAATGTTCAAATTAAAATATTCATATCATTTTGTTTCCTATTTAATCGTTTTCTTCTCTATTAAAATATTTTTTTCTCTAAAAAATTTAATTTTGACAATAACTAATTTAAAATTTTTTTTCGAATATAATATTTTTACATTTAACGGTTTAACAAACCAGCCTTAGACCTGCCTTCGGCAGGTCACGTCTGGTCCGCAGAGCATATTTTTTTATATGAGAATTTTATGAAAAGTTATTAATCGAATTATTTGTATAAAAAATTTGTTATTCAAAGAAATAATAAACACAATTAAAAAACAATCATTTATTTAAAAATGTTAAAAAAATACAATTGAAAAAAAGTCATTTAATTAAAAATGTTAAAAAATTATTCTTGATCCATTGTTTTGATTCTCCATCTGCTTTTATTGCTGCCATCATTTTGTTCATCATATTTTCATTATCTCATTAGAATCTACGCATTAAATATCTCTTTATATACAATATTTTTAGCTTTATTAGATTCTGTTTTAACAAATAGACAATCAGGACTTTTTACACGTGAAAAAGCCACATACAATTGTCCATGTGAAAAAACTGGTGTTGTTAAATCTACACCAACTTTACTTAATGTTTGCCCTTGACTCTTATTAATAGTCATAGCAAAGGCAAGTCTTACAGGAAATTGTTTCCTTGCTAGTGTAAAAGGAAATTCTCCTTCAGAACTATATAAAACTATTCTAGGTATAAGAACAGTTTTATCTTTATTTAATCCTGACAAATGGATACATGTCAAGATTCTTTTATTAATCTTTATAATTCTCAATCTTGTGCCATTACAAAGTCCTTCTTTTATGTTTAAGTTACGAAGAACAATAATAACAGCATTAATCTTGAGATTCAACACATGTGGTGGTAAACCGCTAGGTGTTAACTGATTCAGATTTTCAATAGGCATGTTGTAGTAATTTTCATTTGTATCCGAATCTTTCCTAATCGAATCGGCTGAAAATATTTTTTCTACATCGCCTGGTAGAGTATTTAATACTTCATTATTAATAGACTCTACAATGACATTTGTTGGAGCAAGAATTGCATAATTAGATTTTTCTAATATGCTTTCATTTTTAGCTCCAAAGATATCGTTCACTAAATTTCCAGTTGATTGGATATTTAGTGGTATATCTACTTCGCCATCTTCATTTTTTTGAAGAGCATCATTACCAATGTCTAAAATCCACTTGGCAAAATCTATCTCGTCCTCTTTAACTCTCATGTTTCTGGTAAGTTTCACTGTCTCAAAGTGAACGTTCCAAAGAGGGCTATATTTTATGGAGAACAAAACATTTTGATGCCTTGTAGAATTTGGTAGGATAGGCAATGTTTGCCTGAAATCACCACCACATATGATGACTTTTCCACCGAATGGAAGATCATTTTTGCAAACTTTTTTTAGTTGCTGATCAAGATAATCAATTACATACTTACTAAGCATAGGTGCTTCATCAATTATTATTAATGAAGCTTTTTCAAGCATAGTAGTACGTAATTTATTAAGCTTGGATAGCCTAAAATTACTGTCAAATAAGGTAATTGGCACTGAAAACATAGAATGAACTGTTTGCCCATTTCTAAGAAGAGTAGCCGCAATACCTGTTGAAGCACAATTAAGTACTATCTTATCTTCAGCTCTAATCAAATAATATAACGTTGTGTAGACGAATGTCTTACCTGTTCCTGCAGGTCCTTCTAAAAAGAAGCAACGTTTATCTGAAAAATTATTAACAATGATATTCAATATCCTATTAATAAAGTTTTTCTGTTCTTCGTTAGCTGATTTTAAATTTTCTTCACCTAACCTTTTTAGAACATCTTTATCTTCAACATAGTCAATCTCTATAATATCGAAATTAACTTCAGGTAAATCAGTATAGCCATTAAAGTTATTAGATTGTAGAACATTTCTAATATCAAAAATTGCTTGAGCTTCCGCTCTTTCTTCATTACCGTTGTATTTCATTAAGTAATCTTCGATTAAGTAATTTTTAAACTTAATGAAGGTATCATAATGCCTTGTAAAAGATGGCCAATAGCAAATCATGAGACCGAAGTAATTACGAAGCATGTTAGGCATCGCGCTTTCACATGCTTCTTCAAACAATTCATTGTAATTGTCTTCGGTATCAAGTAAGCCTCTTGCTATAGCAGCATCTCTAAATGAGGGCCATTGAAAACCATTAACAATTTTCAAATCACCTTCACATGTTGCTCCAGGTACATGGAGCAAAAGTTGGCGAAGTGAAAATAATTCGACATTCATAGGTGATACAGTAAATATCCTTCCTATTGTACGCCTTTGGCGATGTCTTAATTTCCATTCTCTGGTTTTTAAGTCAAACCAATAATACTCCGGTATCTCATTATAAAGATACTTTCTAGCATTAATATCGTTTTTATTAAGATTATAAAATGCTAATAATGTAGACTTATAACCTTTATCTGCTTTGAAACAGTTATTGTTGCCATTATTCATTTCATCAGCAACGGTGCAATCCTCATTTATCAGGTGAACTGCTAATCTTACAACAGTCCAATCTTTATAAAGTATTGGATACTCCATGATTCTCCAAACTGCTTCTGATGGTCCTACATATCTACCATCGATATGAAGTTTAACCTCATCTTTCGATTCAACGGTTTCGACCACATCCGCAGAAATTTTATCACCATTTGATTTATGTGTATACTTAAATAAATACTTAGGACTTAAAACACTTTCACATATTTTTACATTAATATGTGAATTATATTTCAAGCTTAAATAAGGATTATATGTAACACAAAAATCGTTATTCACTTTATTACCAAATCTATCTGTAATATCTAATAAAGGATCAAATGATCTCTTAATATTAACTTTACCTTTAGAAGTGATGGAAGTTACTTTATGGTACTGTTCTGGGAATTTTTTAGTACAGACATTTTTTGCCTCATCCCAACAGGGTACTTTTGTTTTCGAAATATCACATCTCGAATGTACCATTGTTTTTGTAACAATTTCAAAAAGACGTGGATTTTTTTCTTTATCAGGGAATTCTGCTTTAACACATTCATCTACCTGATCAGAAGTTAATCTGAAGTCTTCTTTTGAAACTTTTACCAATATATGAATATGTGGTAAAGATCTTTTTTGAAACTCAATGGTTGATTGTAGATAAACTACATTACCCATAATTTTGTTTTCTTTCAAGTCATGTATTAAAGCATCTGATTTATGCTTAAACACTCTTGCAATCAAGTCATGGCGATCATTCGGTAGTTGCCCTGGATAAAGATTTTCTGTAATCTCTCTCCAATTTGGGTTTGTGGTCATTGTAATAAAGAAATCTGGTTTCCCAAATTTCCTAACAATGGCCATACCATCTTGATAGCCTAAATGCATGAATCTTCTTGAACCAATGTAACTGCTAAAAAGTTTAATTCTCTCACTTTTTTTTGCAGCTTCTTCATTATCTTCATCACCGATAAGATAATCTTCAAGAAGATCTTCTATTTGTTTATTATTCTTCTGTTTAAGCTCTTTGTTAAGCTTAATAACATAATTTAGGCGATCTCTTTCTATTGCTGTGTAAGCATCAACAACAAATAGTTGAAATAATAACCCTCCATGATGTAAAGGATTAAATGATGGCCTCACAGCAATGAGATTTTGGTAATAAACCAATTTCGTTAGAGATCTTTGTTCATTACCTTTTTTATAAGTTGTTTTCTCTTTCCATCCAAAAGCTCCTGTTGGGAAGAACAATGGATATGTTGCAGGATCTTTTAAAGGACTGTAATGACTCAAAGTTTCTAGTTTTCCTGTTTTATTACATAACAAAACATTATAATCAGGAACTTCTCCATCTTCACTTTGAAATATAACTGCTATTTCTGTTACCTCTGGCAAATTACGAACTCTATCATTCTTATTCGCTGGAGGTCTCAAAACCAATTTATACATTGGCACAGCTTTATTCTCATTTTTATGTTTTAGTGTTTGCTCACGAATATAATCACCAAAATGTTTATATGATAATGCTAACATATTTATTTTGGAAATTATATGAGTAAGATTACTAATAACTGATATTTCATTAAATGCGTTAACATTTTTATTTCTAATATCCTCAGCAACATCAGGCCCATAAAAGTATAGTTGTCCATAGGACAAATTATCTTTATTTTCAGGTACAGCTGTGTTTATTACACGTTTAGCTTCACCATGCAACACAAATGTTGGAGGACCTGGTGTTTTAAAATCTCTTTGTTGACCGGTATAACTCGCAAAGGCAAATTTGTTATTAATTCGCCTACAATGCTTTTTAAAGTATATACTTTCCTCATCTTCACCTATAAACAAATCTTTTATAAATTTAGGAAAGTTATTAAATAGTCTTTCATATTCTTTAACTCCCCCAAATTCACAGCATTGTTTATACTTGGATTCTTTTTCGTAGAACATTGCTTGGCAATGTTCACAGCCAGTAGAAAGAGGACCCAAATAATGCTCATCTGGAATAATTTCCTCATCTCTAGCCGGAAAAAGTTTTTGTTTTTTCAAACTCTTTCTGTTTCTTTGTCTTTTTTTTGTAGAACCATTAGCTACTTGAATTGAATCAAGAGCTTTTACAATAGAATCTACTTGAGAATTTTTATTAAAAGATACATCAGCACATTTTGTAATGTTACTTGATAATCTTTTTATTCTTTTTGTTAATTTCTTTTTATTTGTTTCTTTTTTAGACTTATTTAAGTAGATTAAATTTACTAATAAATCATTAACTAAAGAAAATTTGTCACTACTCGTGTCTAATTTATCCCTTTTTGCAATATTTTTCAAACTTTTTGGTAAGTTTGTTTTGGATCTCAGTAATTGCACTCTTAATTTATTAATTTCTGATTTTTTTTTGCAATTTCTTATTTTATTTTTAGTGTTATTTACTTGCTTTAATGTAGATTCAAGATCTACATTAAGCTCCATTGGATCATTTAATATATTATTTTCAGATATATCAACTTCCATTGGCTCATTATCACTTATTGCAACATTTTTACTTAGATTACTATCAATTATCTCATTTACTTTTGAAATATCTTTAGATTCTGGGTTAACAGTATCTTGTGATAATTTTTTTCGTAATCTATTAAGATGTACTTGCAATTTCTTTTTTTCATGAGTTTTTTTGCAGTTTTTAATTTTACTTTCAACTACAATTATTTCTTTTAATGTAGAGTCAATGTCTACATCAAAATCCATTAGAATTTGCGATGTTATTTTTTTACAAATATCAATCTCCATTGGTTCGTCTTTTTCTAAATCAAAACCATTTTTGAGATTATTATCAAATACCTCATTTAATTTTAAAGTTTCAATACAATTTTCTTTAACAGTATCTATAGATTTTTTTTCTAATCTATTTAACTGTACTTGTATTTTCTTTTTATCACTTAGTCTTTTACACTTATCATATCTAACTTTTAATAAAGATATTTCTTCATTTAAATTAGAGTCGACTTTTTTATTTTTATTATTTTTAGATAAATGTAAAGGTTCTTTTTTGACTATTTTTGATAGTCTACCCTTTACACTTTTTTTAGTTGTCGAAATATCAGAATTAACATCTGATATATTTTCAACACTAATGTTTATACCATTAAGATCAAATATTGAATTATTACAAACTTGATTAGCTTGTAAATGTTCAATCAAATCTCCTAATGTGTTAAACATTAGCATACATGAAACACCATTAGAGCAATATCTTCCATTTTGATCCATAGAATGTGGATCAAATAAGAAGAATGCTCCATCATGGTGTATTATTGAAGAAGCCCTTTCATTAGCAATCAAGATTAAAAACTGATGTTCGTTTACTAATCTATTTAATGCTTGTGAAAGAGAAACGAAACCAAAAGAAATCTCGTTTCTTTTAACCTTCTTCCCTCTTCCTGTAAATGAATAGCACGAAGCTGTGCTAAACGTAACTTTACGATTAAACAATATTGTTTCTCGTATAATGTTGGTTACTGATAAATAACCTCTACCATCAATTGAATAATTTGTACTGCGCAAATAATTAACGCTTCTTTCGTACAAAATATTTCCTTGATTAAGGACAGTGTTTATATCAACTCTAACCCAATTTAATGGTGATTTGATACATGCCATAATCAATGCTGCAGATGACATTGCAACACATTGATTATTCTGTCCTAAAGCTGCTTGGCACATATCGGCCCGCAAAATTTTACAAAAAGTTGCACTATTGGAATTTATTGGCACGTAATCATTTTGAATCACCTTGCCTCCAGCACAACTTTTTTTATTTTTTATAGCTTAACCAAATCATCGGCTTGACTATTATTTCTAATGGTTATCGAATAAATGATTCCATTAGTATTAAGAATGTATGACACAATAATGTCTTCATCCAAAATAATGACATGCTTCGAATTAATGAAATCATGTACAAAATTATGATTTACTGAATCAGTAAAATCACAAATTGAAATTTTTGGAATGTCAATTTTATTGACTTTTTTCAATAAATTGTTGACGAATTCCATTTCTCCCGTTTTTTTCTATCTGAAATTAAAAAAATTAGTACAATATAATAACAACGTAAAAAATTTATTTATAAGAACGATAATAATAAAAATGGTACTTTTTAGTTTCGATAGAGCCATTCTTAAATTTAAGTTTTAGTGATTAAAAAAAGACTATATGTTAAAAAAAAGTATTTTTATAAAAATATATCAATATAGTATACTAATAAATCAATAGAAATTAATAAAGTAAACTTAACAATACTAACAAAAACAATGAATTAACAACTTAAAATAGTTTTAAAAGAATAAATAAAAAAGAATTGTTTGTAAAATAAACATGGATATAAAGTAATGTGGAGGAAACTTGAAAAAATAGTTATTTTAAATATTGACATATAAAACTTATATTTAAAGATAACAAATAAATTACAGAAACTCTTAATTGTAGCAAAATATTATTACTAAATAACTAAATATTCTCAAATTAATAATCAAACTAACTTCTTAAAGATTAAAATAATAAAACCTTAAAAATTTAAATATAAATTTGATCACATATATTTTGATTATTGAAAATTTCTAATTCTTTATTAATTTATATGGTAAAATTTTGAAAAAATGCCAAAAACATCATTGACATAATATATTCTATATATTTTATATATAAAATTTTATGGATAAAATCAAAAAAATGCAACCCTTATATAAATTTTTGAAGGATATAAATTACAATATTTATCTTATTTATTTAAATTTTATATCAGTTATACAATAAATAATTTGAATATCCATATATCATATATTTTATCATAAATATTTGAAAGAAATCATGTACAAAATTTGGTCGATAACTTAAGCGACTTATAGTCAATTCTTTTAATATTAAGTTTCCTTCTTATTCCTGAGTTGTGTCTTTCAAATGAGTCGTGAACCATAAAATTTCATGGACTTTGTAAAGAGTTATTTTCGGAACAAAACTATGCAAAAATGTATCTAAAAATGTGGTATTTTTTAAACATAATTTGGCCAATCGTAGACCAAAAGTTTTGAGATCCATTTTCCGCACTAAGTTGAAAAAAAATACATTAAATGACTATTTGACAGTAAAATTTAATCAAGTTTGAAAAGAGTTATGTCTGGAACAAAATTGATTTTTACAACAAAAATAGAAAAAGGCAAGAAAAATGACACTAAAATTGGCATAAATCGTTTTCTAGATAAGCTGTAAACTTCGCAATAGTCTCATTTTCTAAGTTATACTTAAATCTATATAAGCAAGCCATAGTTCCTTTATTTTATAAAGTTTCCATTAAGTAATAGCTATTTAACTTTTTAATTTTTACCAAAAAAATAGTCATCACTTATTGATCCATATCTTAGCCAATTTCTTATCAATCCTAATGCTGCTGTGTTTGCGCACTATTCTGAAGTTGTACCTTTTAAATGAGTCATAAACCAAAAAATTTCATTAACTTTGAAAACAGTTATTTTTGGAACAAAACTATGCAAAAATGTGTCCAAAAAAGTAATGTTTTCTAAAAATAATTTGGCCAGTTATAAATCAAAAGTTTCGGGACTTGTTTTCCCCCTTAAGTTAAAAAAAAATACATCGAATAACTATTTGACCATAAAAATTGATCAAGTTTGAAGAGAGTTATATCTGGAACAAAATTGATTTTTACAAAAAAAATAGAAAAAAGGCAAAAAAGTTGATATTCAAATTAATATATCTTCTTTCGTAGTTGAGCTAAAAACTTCGTTAGACCCTTATTTTTTAAGTTAGAATTAGAACTAAATAACAGATGCTATTGTTTTTCATTTCATCAAAGTTATGACTAAGTTATAGCTACTTAACTTTTATGATTTTTTTTTAAAATGGTCACTACTCTTTGGACCACAACTCGGCCAATGTTTAATATAATTCCATAGTATTGTGTTTCCCCACTATTCTGGAATTAGACCTTTCAAATAATATAAAAACCATCATACTTTTTTAATTTTAAAATAACGTTTTCTCCTGTACAAAACTATGCTAAAAAAGGCCAAAAAAACAGTGTTTTTTGGAGATAATTTGGCCAATTATAGTCCAAAATATTTGAGACCTATTTTCCCCCCTAAGTTAGAAAAAAACACATCTTTTGGCTATTTACCCATAAAAATCGGTTGAATTTGAAGAGAGTTATGAGAGAGACAAATTTTTTTTCCTTATTTCTTTTTGGTATAGAAACAAACAATTAAACTATAAAACATTTCAGACCAACATACTATTGAACATTACTACTATATTTTTGAAATAATTATTTAAAAATTAAAGAAGAATGTCCAGTAATTTTTTGTTAATTATTTTTTTTTATTGTCAGATAGATTATATACTTCAAAAGTTTTTGTGTGACAATTTATTTTGTTTAAGCAATAAAATATCAATAACTGTATCAAAATAAGTTGTTTAACTATGATCGTGAATTTATTTGTATAAAGCAAGCCAAGCTAATTGAAAAATATACCAATATAAATTTTTACGAAGAGTAAAAAAATTATAACACTAAGAAATGTGATAAAATTTTAAAGTTTTAAAAATGGACTTTATAAAAATGTCCATATCTATATTCTGATTATTTATAAATTTTATTTAAAAAAAACAAATTTTTTATTATACGAATAAGATTAAGCTTTACAATAATTTATTTCAAATGTAGATATATAATGTTTAATTATTATGACCAATGATAAAGAATATTCTTAAAATAGAAATGTTTATATTTTCAAATCGCATATTGATACAAATTTGTATCAAAAAAATTTTTTTGATTTCCTTTCGACTAGCAAAATTGTTTAACAATACTTTTATTTCATTTAATTATCACTTAAAATCTTATAAATATTGAGGCAAAATATCAAAATAATTATATTATTTCCAAATAATACTAATTCATATTGTACATTTTTAAATTTATAAAAAAAAACTATTTTAATTATTGTAAGGTACATTGTTATTAAAATATTTTATGACCAAATTAACTTATGATTTTAAAAATAAAAAAATATACATTTAAGGAAAAAAAAGAATTTTAAGAAACAAAAATAATTTCTTTAGGGACTAAAATGAATATTCAAGGAAAATAATGATAAGATTGTCTCTGTATGAATATATGTAAACTGATTACAGAAAATTATAAAACAAAAAATAGCAACTATGAAGCAATCAGAAAAAAAACACAACATTTATTAAATGAAAAAAATTAATAAAAAATTATTCAATCAATTCGGCAATGGTTAACGAAGCTTTTAGAATAAGTATAAAAGATGATCTCAATTTATGCAAACTTCAAAAAATATATATTTTAAAGAATCACGGTTAAAAAGATAAAAAATAATTTTTTTAGAGTAATAACATGCATTTTTAAAAGTTTTTATAATGTGTTTTAAACAATAGTTTTATAATCATAGATAAATAATAAAAAAATCGTTTAAAATTTAATAGTTATAAAAATATTAAAATTTTTTTTTAGAATTTAGTGCATGTAATTATTCATTACAGCTGCTGTTTAATTGAAAATTGTTTTTCAATTTTTTTAGAAATTTATTCTCTTCTAAATTTTTTTCCACCGTGATGTTTCTTTGCAGGTTTTTTTTTCTGATTTAATTGGTTTTTTTCCTGTTCCTTGTTCATGATTTAAATTTTTTACCGATATTTTTTCTTTTCCATAATCATCTTTTTCAAATGTAGCACGGAAGAGGTGACAACGTCTTCTACATCTATGAGATTTTTTATTTTTACAAGTTTTAGTACAGGCAGTGAAAAATATTCTTAATTTAAATGGTCCATATGACAATTTCTCTACTGTTCTGATTTTTGTAAATTTGTATTTTGTATGGAATGTTTTATCATATTGTCTTGCAGCTTTTATAGCAATTCTTACACAACGACCATGATCTTTATGATATGTTAGCCATTTCTCAAGATGTAGTCTTCTTGTTTCTTCAATTTGAACTCTAGTTTCAGTTATACTTACAAAAGTAGCGATAACTAAAATAGAAAAAGAAATTAAAAATTTCATTTTCAATTTTGATAAAATTAATAATTTTTCAATCTTTTTATAGTTGATTTGTATTTGTGATTGGAAATTGATACTATTTAAAATTTATGTCCAACTTTCTTTTATTCAACAAAAAACATAGTGTTAGTAATTAGAACAATAATTTTTGTTCGAGATTTATGATTTTGAAACAAATAAATTTATTATCTTTTCATGAAAAATAATTGTTTTAATCTAGATGTTGTCATAAATTTAGCCAATATTAAAAGCCAAAATTGGCGGATTCTTACGTTTGCTAGGTAGCGATAGCCTCTTTAACAATATGTTTTTTGAATAGATTTTTTTAATTTTTTATTTCTTTTTGTTATAGATTTTGGTACTATTTTGAGAGATTCAGATTCTACCTTAGGATATTATCGGGGAATCTAATAGTAAACTCTATGTAAAATTTCTTTCCAGAATTGTACGATCTTTGAAAATAAATTCTGATTTAAGATAATTCATTAAGAAAATAGCAATAGTTAATATGATTATTTTAGGTGTTTATGAAACAAAGCGTTGAATAAAAGAAAAATTTAATTTAAAGACACTTGTCATTGTTTAATAAGTAAATTTGATAAAAGAAACTAGTGGAATGAGATTCATTGAGAAAACGAATATCACAATAGATAAAATTAGTTGAATTCAAAAGTTATGTTTATGAGAAATTTTATTTATTGATTGAAACAACATTACTTTAGGTAATTGGTTATGTACTAACTAGTTAGTATACTCTACATGAAAGGAATTCTTTGATTTGATATTGAAATTTACAAAAACCTCAAATGATATTGAAATAATTGTTATTGATTTAAATTGTAAATTGCACGGTATTCAAAAAACCAAATAAGGATGCAGATATTATCACTTATAATATGTGGAAAAAATAAAAACAATACATTAAATAAATTTTTAACACTAAGTGGATTCAATATATTTAATACTAAATTTGTTAAACGAAAAAATAAAAGTAGACATGGTGTTCTCTAAACGAAAAAGGAATTCAAAAATTGACTATTTCCAAATACCCAAATAAGAATATATTAAAAATTTTATATATTAAAAAGAAAAATATTTAACGTGAATTCGGATTACAGTTGTATAGAAATGAGTATTTAGTCATAAATTACAAATAAAACGTATAAAAAACTCTAGGAAAACTTTATATTTTAAGTGAAAAGTGCATTTCTAATTATTTATTTCTTTATATTGTTCCTGAAATAAATATTGATGTTAACAATGATAAATTATGCAAATAATTGTAAAAATTACAAAACAAAAAAGTGATAATTATAAAACAATCAGAAAAAGAACACAAAATTTGTCAAATGAGGAAGATTAATAGAAATATCACTCAATCAACTGAACAATAGTTAAAAACTTTAAAGGTGAGTTTAAACCTGGATCTTGAATTGTACGATCTTCAGAAATATAATTTTAGAAAATCATGGTAAAAAAAGTAAAAAAATAATTTTGTCCAAAGTAATATTCTATAATTTTTAACATTTTCAAACAACGTTTTAAACAAAAATTTTGCAATCATGCACAAACAAAGAAAAAAATTGCTTAAAAACTTATAATTGTCAAAATATTTAAATTTTTCTATATCTTGGTTCATGTAATTATTTATCACAGTTATTATTTAATTGAAATTTGTTTTTCAATTTTCTTTTGAATCTTTAACCACTATTTGGTTTTTGACTTCTATTGGTTGTTTTTTTGGTTGATTTAGTGGTTATTTTAGTGCTTGATTTTTTATTGTTTTTCGTTGTTTTTTTAGGTGATTGAGTAGTTCTTCTACTGTTATTGCTTGGCTTTGTGTTTTTGGTTGTTTTTTTAGTTGATTTTGTGGTTGGTTTTTTACTAGGGGTTTTTCCGAATCCTGGCTTTTTTGTAGTTTTTGGACGTTGTGTTACAGCTGGATTAGATGGTTTTATGTGCTCTCTACGAGTTAACTTTCTGACAGATATTGTAGGTCTTTGAGTTCTCAGATCTCTTTCAAATGTAGCACGGAATTTATCACAAGTTTTTTTACCTTTTTTAGAATTTTTATTTTTCCCTTTTTTACCTGAATTTTTCTTTCTAGTTTTAGCGCAAGCAATGTAAAATACTCTTATTTTCAATGGTGGTTGTACTGCTTTCTCTGCTAATAATAATTTCGAAAATCTGTATTTTGCAAGATTTTGTATATTGTATTGGTTTGTAGCATCTAGAGCAAGTTTTATAGAAATACCACGTCTCTGATATAGTTCCCATTTTCCATGACTTAGTGATGATGCTTCGTTAACCACAGTTCTAGTTTCAATTAAACTTTTAGAATTAACGATAGCTAAAATAATAAAAGAAATTAAATATTTCATTTTTGGATTTTAAAAAAATTGATAAATTTTCAACTTTTATATAATTGATTTGTATTTGTACTTGAATATTGATATTATTTGAGATTTGTATCTAACACTTTTTATTCCAACAAAAAATGTAATGCTAATAATAAGAACTATATTTTTTGTTTGAGATTTATGATTTTAAAACAAATATATTTATTTCCTTTTAGTGAAAAAAAAATTTTTAATTAACATGGTGTCAAAAATTTTAATGTGCTTTAAAGCTAAATTGGTGTATTCTCACGTTTGCAAGTTGGTGATAACCGCATTAACATTATTTTTGTTGTCGATATTTCTTAATTTGTGTTACTTTTGCTAAAATCTGGTAATATTGTAGTAGATTTCTTTTTGATTTGAGATTTCTAACTGTGGAATTTAAAAACAGAATCAATGTAAAATTTTATTTCAAAAATGTACAAACTTTGGAGCTAAATTTTGATTTAAAATTATTAATTGAGAAGATGAAAAAATTAATATGACAATTTTGAATGTTTATAAAATAAAGCATTAAATAAAAGAAAATTTTACTTTAAACATCACCTATCGTTGTTTCGTTGGTGTATCTGATAAAAGAATTTGTGAGATGAGATTAATTGTAAGGAAAGAATGTGCACACCATATAAAATAATTTGAATTTTATGATGCCCGTTAAAGGAAAATTCTTTTAATATAAGAAGAGAACATTATGATTTTATTATGCATCACAAGTTACTATACTCTACAGAAAATTAAATTTTTTATTGATAAGAAATTTTAATTTACAAAACCCCTACTGAGTTTTAAATAATTGCTGGTGATTTTTATTATAAATTATAATGTATTCGTAAAGCGAAATTTGAATTTAGATATTATCATTTAGAATTTGAAGAAAAAAACGAAAATGATTTGGTAATTATTTTTCACCAATATGTGAATTCATATAGTAAATACAAATTTGTGGAACGAAGAAATGGAATATGAACATTGTGTTTTTTAAAAGAAAAACATATCAAAAAATGAACTTTTTTATATGAAATTTAAAAAATGTTTCAAATTTTAATATATTTATCTTGAAAATATTTACTAACTGTTTTGATAACCGATGAATTGAATTGAGTATTAAATAAAAAATATATAAATAGTAGATTTAAAATAAAAGCAGATAAACTTTATGTTTTTAATGGGAAGTACACTTTTAAATTATTTTTTTCCTTGCTTTAATTATGAAATAAATATTCATGTTAACTGTGATAACATATGTAGATGGATTACAAAAATAATTAAAAATGGTAATTATGAAGTAATCAGAAAATCATATAATTTGTTAAACGTAGGAAGATTACAGAAAATTCCTTATTCAATTCGGCAGTTGTTAATAAAGCTTTAAGGATAAGAAAAAAGAAATATTGATTTAAACAAACTTTAAGAAGTGTCTTTTCTAGAAAATCGCAGCAAAAAACCATAAAAAATGACTTCTCCTTGAAGTAAAAATATTTATTTTTGGAGATTTCTATGACACGTTTTAAACAATAATTTTACAATCATGTATAAATTATAAAAAAAAAATCTTATAATTATCAATGTATTTATATTTTTCTTATAATTTAGCGCTGTAACTACTCATTAAAAACATTATTTATTTAAAATTTATTTTTTGATTTTTTGTAATTCTTAAACACTTTTAGTGTTTTTTGCTTAGGCTTTTTAAATTACCTGTATTTTTGTTTTTTCAATAGTGATTGATTTTTCGGTTGTTTAATGATTTTTCTTCGGCTTTTTGTTATTGCTCGTTTTTTTTAGTTGATTTAGTGGGTGTCTTTTTGGTTGTTTTTTTGTTTAGTTTTTTGCTAGATTTATTTCCAGTTCCTGGTTTTTTTGTACGTTTTTGACGTTTTGTTGTAGTTTTTTTAGAAGGTTTAGATGGTCGTTCGTCTTTACGACTTAACTTTCTAACCCATATTACAGGACTTATAGTTGTAGGGAATTTTTCAAATGTGGCGCGGAAGTAGTCACAAGTTTTTTTGCCTTTTCTACCCTTTCTTTTTTTACCAGCTTTAGTACATGCAGTGAAAAATATTCTTAGTTTCAATGTTGGCTGTACTGCTTTCTCTACTATTATTAATTTATTCAATTTATATTTTACTTTATTATCGTTATTGTAATTGTCTATAGCCCATATAGCAGCTATTAAACTACGACCAGTTTTGGAAATTGGTTCCCATTTAGAACGAGCTAGATTAGCGAGATCGGCAAAAGGATCATAAGAAAATTTTGTGTCAGTTAAGACAAAAAAATTAGCGATAGCTAAAGTAATAAAAGAAATTAAATATTTCATTTTCGATTTAAAAAAAATTGATAAATTTTCAACTTTTATATACTAAATTTGTATTTGTGTTCGAATATTGATATTGTTTAAGAGATTTTTTATCTAACATTTTTTATTTCAACAAAAAACACAATGTTGACAATTACAACTATAATTTTTGTTCGAGATTTATGATTTCGAAACAAATAAATTCCCCAAATTTTATTAAAATTACATTTAGTTTACACGATGTCAAAAAATTTTAGCTAAGTTTGTAAGACAAAATTGGTGAAATATCACGTTTGCTAGGTGGCGGTAGCCACTTTAACAAAAAATTTGTCTTTAAATTTTCTAATTTCTTATAAATTTTATTAAATTCTGACACTATTTTGGAAAAAAACAGTTTCACTTGGAGACGTTAAACAGGGAATTTAAGAATAAAGTAGGTGTAGAAACTTTGAAGCTGAATTCTGATTCAAATTTATTGACTGAGAAGATGGAAAAATTAATATGACAATTTTTAATTTCTATAAAACACAGCGTTAAATAAAGGAAAATTTTTCTTTAAACAAACCTACTATTGTTTCATGGATAAATCTGATAAAACGATTAATGGAATGAGATTTGTTGTAAAGAAAGAATGTATACAATTTAAAAAATATATTAAATTCCAAGATGCTCGTTTAAGAAAAATTCTATTTAAAATATGATAAAAAATTTATGATTTTATTATGCACAAACAAGTTAGTATACTTTACGAGAGAAAGAATCTTTTATTTACAAATATCGCAATTTATAAAGCTCCTGCTTGTTTTAAAGTAATTGTTTATGTTTTGAATTGTGAATTACAGGATAATCAAAACGAAATTTAGATGTTGAGATTAACATTTAGAATCTATGAGGAGAAAAACAAGAATAATTTGGTTAATAAAGTTTTAGTAATTAGTGGATTAATATTATATAAGCAATAAATTTGTAAAGTAAAAAAATGGATATGATGTTCTTTGAACGAAAAAGCCTTTCAAGGAAAAGATGTTTCCTGGTATCCAACATAAAAAATGTTTAAAATTTAAATGTATTGAAATGAAAAAGATTTACTGCAGGTTCACGTCAAAGATGTATAGAAATGGGTATTCAAGCAGAAATAGAGAAAACCAGGTAAACTTTTTGTTTTTTAATAAGAAGTGTGCTTCTGATTATTCTTTTATTCATTTTAATCCTAAAATAAGCATTGATGTTAACAATTATAGATTATGCAAATAATTAAAAAAATTACAAAATAGAAAAAATAGTAATTATGAAAAATAAGAAAAAACACAAAATTTATCAAATGAGGAAGAATAATAAAAAATTACTTCATCAATTAGCAATTGTTAATAAAATTTTAGAGATAAGTTTAAACGTGGATCTTGAGTTATATGATTTTAAAAAAAGCAATTTTTGAAAATCGTAGCTAGAAAAGTTAGAAACTATTTTTTAAAAGTGATAATCTGTAATTTTTTTTTATTTTTAAACAACGTTTTAAACAATAATTTTGCAATCAAGCTAAATGAAGAAAAAAATTGCTTAAAAATTTATAATTATTAAAATATTTAAATTTTTTATAATTTAATGCATGTAATTATTCATTACAGTTTTTATTTTATTGAAATTTGTTTTTCAATCTTTTTATTCTTTAATCACTTTTATGTCTTAACTTGTTTTTCAGACGTTGTTTTTTGAGGTTTTGTTTGTCGTGTTCGAACTGATATAATTTTCTTGTGTTTTCTTCCATCTTCTCTACCATTTAACTTTTTAACTTTTATTTTGGGTTCTCCAGTACGACGATCTCTTTCATATGTAGCACGGAAAAGATCACAAATTCTTCCACGTCTTCTATGCATTTTATGACTTCGTTTATGTTCAAAATGTCTTTTACAAGGTTTAAGACATGCAAAGAAAAATACTCTTATTCTCGATGGATTTTCTATTGATTTCTCTGCTATTAATAATTTATCAAATTTGAAAGGATGTGTATAATAATTCATATTGTAATATTTTGTAGCTTTTATAGCAACGTTTAAAGAACGACCACAGTTTGTACAATATGGATGCCATTTAAAACGAAAATGTCCCTCATCTTCTTCACTAACAAATCTATTATGTCTAGTTTCAGTAAAGTTTATAAAAATAGCAATAGCTAAAATAATAAATGAAATTAAATAATTCATTTTTGATTCTGACAAAATTAATAAAGTTCCAACCTTTTTATACCTTATTTGTATTTGTGTTGAATATTGATATTATTTTAAATTTAGTATTTTTAACTCCAACAAAAAAAGTAATGTTAGTTAGAACTTTAATTTTTGTTCGAGATTTATGATTTCAAAACAAATAAATTTGCTAAATTTTAATGAAAAATCATAGTTTGTTTACATGATGTCAGAAAATTTAGTTATGTTTGCAAGACAAAATTGGTGAAATCTCACGTTTGCTGGGTGGCGATAGCTGTTTTAACAAAATTTTGTCTTAAAATTTCTTAATTTTTTTATTAATTTTATTTAATTCTGGCAACATTTTGAGAGATTGCTGTTTCACTTGGGAACGTTAAACAGGAAATCTAAGAATAGAGTAGGTGTAGAAACTTTGAAGTTGAATTCTGAATTAAAATTATTGATTGAAAAGATAACATAACTAAGTATGATAATTTTTAGTGTTTGTGAAACAAAATGTAAAATAGAAGAAAATGACATCTTTGACGACGCCTAACATTGTTTCATAGGTAAATCTGATGAAAGAATTGGTGTAATAGGATTCATTATGAAGAAAGAATATGCACAACATATAAAATTAGTTGAATCGTAAATGCATACTTAGGAGAAATTCGATTTAAAATAGGGAAAAAGCATTACATTACATAATTGGTTATGAACCAAACAATTCAGTATACATAGCATGAAAAAGAATCTTTTTGATAAGATGTAGAATTTACAAAAATTTCTGCTTATTTTAAAATAATTGCTGGTGATTTAAATTATAAATTACAGGATAATCAAAAAAGAAATTTGAATGCAGATATTATCATTTAGATTATAAAAAAAATGAAGATTATTTATTAAATAAATTTTCTACAATAAGTGGATTCAATATATTAAATTTGTGAACTGAAAAAATAGAAGATGGATATGGTGTTCTATAAACGTAAAAGCGATTCAAAAAATGACTATTTCATGGTATCCAATTTAAAACACGTTGGAAATTTCAGTATATTCAATTGCAAAAAATTTACTATATTTTGATTTCACAGGTGTATAAAAATAAATATTTAAGTTAAAAATACAGAAAATTGGCATGAAAAAAAATCGAATAAACTATATGTTTTAAATGAAAAATACAATTTTTATTATCCTTTTCCTTAATTTGATCTCGAAATAAATATTGATGCTAATTATGATACTGTATGTAAGTGGATTACAAGAAATTACAAAATGCAAAAGATAATAATTATAAAACAATCAAAAAAAACACAAAATTTATTAAATGAGTGAAGATTTTTGAAATTTCAACCAATTAACTCAGCAATTGTTAAAAAAGCTAAAAAAATAGGTATAAAAGAGGATCTTGTATTGAAAACAACTTAAAAAAGCTTTTATAAAAAATCGCGATAAGAAAAGGTAAAAAATATTCCCCTTTAAAGTAATAACACATATTTCTTGATGTTTTTATGAAAAATTTCAAACAATAGTTTAAAATCATGCATAAATGATAAAATAATTGTTTAAAATCTTATATTTGTTAAAAAACTTAGATTTTTTTAAAATCAATTTTTTTTGTAATTTAGTACATGTAATTTTTTATTAAAGACATTACTTAACTAAAATTTTTTTCAATTTTTTTAAAAATCTTTGACTATTTCTACTACGTTTTATTGCGTTTATTTTCTCCCAGTTGGGTATGCTTCTAAATGTTGGTTTCTACCTAATTTCTCTTTTATAATTTTTGGGCGTTTTGTTGTTGTTTCTTGTTCACGTGTTCCTGTTTCTTTTTCATAATTTAAATTTCTAACGGATATTATAGGCCTTCCAGATTTAACTTTTTCAAATTTAACACGGAAGTGATCACAAGTTCTTCCTTGTCTTTTAGACTTTCTATTATTTTGTTTATTTTTTGAATGCCTATCATTTTTTTTAGTACATGCAATAAAGAATACTCTAATTCTCAATTGTGGTTCTACTGCTTTCTCTGCTAGTGCTAATTTCCTATACTTATAATTTGTATTATATTTTTTATTGTATAGTTTTGTAGCTTTTTTTGCAATTTCAATAGAATGCCAACATTTTTTACTTAATGATTCCCATTTTCTACGACATACTTCTTGATCACCTGCAAAAGATGTTTTAGCAAGATGTCTAGTTTCAATTATACTTATAAAAATAGCGATGAATAAAGTATAAAAAGAAACTAAATATTTCATTTTTAACTTTAATAAAATTGATAAATTTCCAATCTTTATATATTTTACTTGTATTTGTGCTTGAATGTTGATATTATTTGGGATTTATATCTAACATATTTTTTATTATAACAAAAATAATAATGTTAATAATTTGAGCTATAATTTTTGCCCGAGATTTATGATTTCAAAACAAATAAATCTATTTTCTTTTAATAAAAAATAATAGTTTTAATTAATGTGGTATCAAACGATTTTGCCAATATTTAGGATAAAATTGATAAAATTTCACGTTTGCTAAGTAGCGATAGCTGGTTTAACATAACTTTCTCTTTTAATTTTCAAATTTTTATTTAATTTTATTAAATTCAGACAATATTTTAAGAAATTTTAATTTCACCAAATGATCCTAACCAAGGAATTTAAGAACACAGTCATCGTTAAATTTCACTTTAAAATGAAGGAAGTTAGATGCTGAATTCTGATTTAAAAATATTGAACGAAAAGATGAGAAAAGTGAACATTATAGTTTTGGATGTTTTTGACATAAAATGTTAAATAGAAAAAAATTCTACTTTAAACAATACATATCATTATTTCATAGGTGAATCTGATAAAAAGAATGTTATTTCATCAATATTCAGTGATAGTTAGATTATGTTGTTCTATAAATGTGTATTAAAATTACGTCTGGAATTATAAACCAATAAGTGTTTTATCAGATATAATGAAAATATCTACGTGAATAATCATGACAAGATAAAAAAATAGAAAAAGATAACTTAAGAGATAATTTTATAGAAGAGAGTACCGTCGACACAAAATATAGAAAAAATACTTACCTCTCATGATTCCAACCTATTTTAACCTATAAATATCAAAGCTCGAATTTTTGTATGAACAACTAATAAAAATTATTAGTTGAAGAAAATAAATATTCATATACATTTTGAAATGTTGTGGGCCACAAATTAAAGATGAATATGACCAACAAGTATCTTTAAGCAGTAATAAAAGATATTGACGCTTTGTCTAAATCAGAATATATTTAAGTTTACAGTTTTCTTTAAAGAACAAATTCGTACGTCATTGGGTGAAAAGAAAAAATGTTTATTGTGAAGTATTACTTGTAGAACTCTTACTATTCTTCTTATTAAATTTTACATTGAAGAGTAAAACATAAAGATCAATCATTAAATACCTTAATATTTTTTGTTCAATGAACATTTTTAGATTACTAAACACTGGTCGTCAAAAATAGAGAGAAACTATGTTAGACCTTAAAAGTGATCAATTTTAAATAATATTAAGTTATCTTATTAATATAGGGTTAAAAATAAGACATATTTATTAGTTTTTATGTTTCAATAATTTCATAAATAACAAATATCTCTCAATTGTATCATTCACAACTCGAATAAATTGAAATTTTTATCGATTAATTTTTTTCCAATCTTCAATAAATGATTATAGTTTTATGTTACACATTCCACATTAGAGTGTTTAATCACTGATATTTATTCTCTCTTTTGACTAGCTAGTGAGAGGTGGTTTTCATATTTCTCTCTTATTTTTAAAAGAATACAATAAATAAAACATCTATTATTTACTGTAGTTGAGAATCCTCCGATACTAAGCTGATTGTGGTGATTTCAAACAGCTGAGGAGCTAATCGTAGATGTTATATAGATGAAAACTATATTAGTGGTGTAATATAACTGATCTGATATTGAAAATTGATACTATTTTTTCCGGGAAAAATTTTGATGACAATTGTTATTTGTAAATAATGATGACTTTAAACTTAGCAACAATCAATGTAAGAGGTATTAAGGCTTATCCAATAAGAAATAACCTTATGAAGGAACTGTGTCACAACGAGATTGACATTACTATAATTACCGAAACCAAAGTGAAAGAAGGCATTTCGGAGAAATGTGGAAATTCTCTAATTTCATGTGGTAAAAGTAGTGAAAAATGTATTGGTGGTATGGGGTTTGCAATTTTCAATGAAAACATCATAAAGCATATTAAAGTTATTGAACATATTAACTTTAGATTAAGCTACATGATAATAAATATTGATAAAAGAAAATCTCTAGGTATTATTGCAGTCTATGCGCCAACAAATTGCTATGATGATATAGATAAAGATGAATTTTATCTACAACTACATTCATTATATGCTAAAGTTAGACAAAT
>SRSI01000015.1:0-84515 GCA_005656395.1 Strongyloides papillosus | reverse complement strand
GTGTTGTGACAACAATTATTACAGTTTTTCTTAAACTAAACAAAATTAGCAACTTTAAAAGCATAGAATTTAATTTATCTCAATAATTATTATAATTCTGATTAATTAAATGAGTTTACTAGCACCAATACATTTTAAAATAGTAGTAATTATATAAATAAAATATTTGAAACAATTAAAAGTATCTGACATTTTTTATATAAATATAACCTTTTTATAATTTATAAATTAATTTATAAGTCAAATAGTTTAGAAGTAGGGGAAATGCTTACTCTACGGATCAAAGTATAAGATGATAAATCGGATGAATTGAAATAAGTCTGTTGACAATGCCTCTACTATTTTTAATTATAACTCTAAATGTTTACCAAAAATTTATTGTGAAACGTAAAAATTTGTAAAAAAAAAGACATATATTAGAAGGGAAACATAAATTATTCAACATTTATTTCATTTTGTATGTAATAAATGTAATATGTATCAGACAAAGATGATAAAATTTGCAAAATATGGGAACAAAGAAGTACATTTCAATTAGACTTTGTACAAGTATGATGTGAGAATAATGATATGGACAATAATTTAAAATGATTATGATTGAAGGAATAAACGACTTTATTGTTTTTAAACACTTTAATATAATATAAATAACATTAAAAATAATTAATTCATAAATTTAAAACACTGTAATAAATATAAAAAATTTCCAGACACACTAAATTATAGGCATTATACTAGGATTTCTTTTATGGATAATTTTTAAAATATATGATAATTAAAAAGTTATATTGTACTGATTCTTTTATTTTGTAGTATAAAGGAATCAGTTATAACACTAATACTTACTGACATTTTAATGAATGTTTTACAATATTTATTCAAAAACAATCCTACATGTTTTGAATATTGATGGCATTTACATGAAAATAACAAATCAAAAATATTTCATAAGAATAAAAAATTCATTGTTTATTCATTCTCCATCCTTACACAACATTAACACCTAGAATTTTGAGAATTTAAAAAAAAACAATAATAATAATATATTGAAATAAATAAATACATATATATTAAAAGAATGACATTATTTTAATATCAACAATTTATGGAATTAGAAAAGGAGCAAAAATATAATATTAGCTAAATATAAAAGAAAAAATCTTATTTCTAAATTTTAAAAAAGTTTATTTATTCAAACTACAATTTCCCATAACAAATATTCTTTCAAATAGATTGATTCTAATATCACAAAAGTTCACTTTATAAATAAGAGCTTTATGAGAAATGACTATGTGTAAATGTAAATGCCTTAAGTAAACTAAAATATGGAGAATGACTATGTTTAAAAATAAAATGTTTGAATAATGTTAATAAAATTTAATGGAATGAGAATATCTAATTTGTTTTAAAACGAAAAAATATATATTCAATTTAGATTAGACCATTTCCACTTTAGATAATAACGGTCCTGATTATATTTTATCAGAATTGCTAACTTTATTCAAATCTCATACATTAATACGTGTATAAAATATATATATCACCTCATAATAAGTTATCCCTTCAAATATTATGCATTAGCACACATCTAACGGAATCCCTAAAAAGTCAATTGGCTGGAATAAAAATATTAGAACGAAACTTACTTTCAAATATCATAATATATACAGAAAATAAATATGGGATAATTATAAATGAAGGCAATTTATATTTTGGACCAACATTAAGTATCGTTTTATTTATTTTATTTTGATCAGAACAGATATATAAGATAAGAAAAAATTTTAATACTAAATTTTAATTACTACAAAAAATGAAATTTTTAATTTTTTCATCATCTTATTTTAAAACACCAATTTTACTATGTTACTATAAATAGCATTTACCTATGCACCTAATTAATTTTAAACCTTTTATTATATTGTAAAAAATAAATTCTATTTTTATTTTACCTATAGGAATAAACTTACATATTTGGCTTTTACTTTAAAGTTTCAGTTTCAAAAAACTATAGTAAACCTTGAATAAGCAGGAAAAAAAATCCATTAAATATTTGAATGTGAACAATAATGCAAATTTAACAATCTATCAAAAGTCTTTTATAAAATAGCCCCAACTAAACAAATAAAGCTTCATCATATATAAGTTTACAAACTATAATTTTATTATAAAAGTAAACAGATTAATGTCAAGTTAAAATGGCAAAATAATCTATTTTTTATTTTTATCCAACGAATACATATACTGAGATAAACTAAATCCTAAATAAAAATTATTAAAAAAATATATATATAGCTATACATATTTATCATGTATTATTTTTAGAAAAATTTTTGTCTCTATATTTCAACGAAAGAAGAAAATTATCTATTTTAATAATAATTTCACTTTTATACCACTTCCTTCTTATCACTATGAACTATGAATAGATGGAAGGATTAAAAGAAAAAGTTGATTATTTTATAAATTAATGTTTAGAAAGTGACGACTAGCACTTTATATACATAAAATATTCATACGTATTTGTTATTTCCAAAAATGCACTTTAAACAAGTTTTCTATTAATTCTGTAAATGAACATTGTTTTTTTTAACACATTCATCTTGAAGTTAATTAGTTGACTTATGTTTTCCTTTATTTGTTAAAAATAGTAAATAAAAGTTTTTTTTTTCAATTTCAATTGGTCTTGAAAAGAAAAGTATTACATTGCTATGAATTTAGAATTCTTTGTTTACTTCCCTTAGTTTACAATTAAATATATTAGGAAAAATTTCCTATTTGTCTTTCTATTTTTTGTGGAATTAAAATTCGTTTTTTTTTCTAATATAAATTATTGTTTATTTTTTTAAATATTTACAATCTTAAATTTAGCCTCAACATTTGTAAAAACTTATTTTAATCTCTTTTATATTTAGCCATTTTAAAGACTCGTCATCTTAGAAATATTTGCAAACAAAGAATTATTTTAATATAAAATTTTATTTATTTGAAAAGGAAATTATGGCTTATGAATCACGTTATGATCCCGATATAATTCCAAAAGACGGTAAAAATAATAGAGCCTGTTTGTTGTGTGGGTTAGTAAAATCTGTCAATTCTTTTATGATAGATGGTTGTGAAAATTGTGAAGATTACCTCATGTTGAAAGGTGACGAGGATCGTGTAAGATGTTGTACAAGTGCTAATCACCAGGGAACGATATTTGTTCTTGATCCCTCTGATTCATTTATTTGTAAATACCATGTAAGTAGATGTGTTCATCATTTAAGTATATATATATCTTTTTTATTGATTTTTATCTTTTTTAGAATATCGAAAAAGCTGTACCAGGACAATATGCTATGTCAATTTGTGGAACCTTACCAAGGGATATTATAAGTGAATTAAGAAGATTTGGAATAAAATATAGACCACATTCAAGAGACATTGCTAATGCATAATTAAATATTTATTTTTAAGTAAAAAATTTGGCTTTGGAACATTTGTTACTAACAATTATTGTTATTTTGTTTAATAAATTTGTATATTACTCTACTACACCCACCTCTTACTATTTCATTCTTAACATTTCTTGCAATCTTTTCTTGGTACTTTATAATAGTGATAAAACTTCTGGCCAAACATCTTTTTGATAAAAGAAGATAAGATTTGCATTTGAATGATAATAATGAATTGTGGATATATTGAGATTATATATATTTTATTAAGATATAAAGAAATTATTATAATAAAGATAATCAACTAAAAATAAGACTTGGCAAATTGTTAGCTTTTCGTTAGTGTAAAAGTATACTTTTATATTTATAGTTTTGTCATATATTAGTTAAAATACGTTGTCAAAGGACTTATACTTTATCTGTTGACGGGTCTTTGATTTCATTCTCCATCTGATGGGTTTAGGCCATTTAGATGTTGTTAATGTATACGGCCTTGACTGCTGCCACAGAAATGAAGTTGCTTTTTTTTGTTGGTTAAACTACTAATCGATTTGTCTTGTGGTGTATTGTTGTCAAATTATTATATTTATTTATACTATATTTCTATTGTATTATATTATTATATTGATATAAAAATTGTAGGGTACTGGGTTTGGATAAAAAATAGAATATATTAAAGATGTCTATAGCAAGTCATTATCATTCTCACAAACCAAATGTACCAATTATAATTGAGGATGTTTTTCAATGGGTAAGAGAAGGGAATACTTTTCAAGTCCGTGTTTGGCTAGATGATAAAGAACATGATTTAAATGTTGGGTAATTGATATAAAAATTCTCTTCTTATTATTATTATAATTTTTTTAGTGATGATCATGCATTTTCATTACTTCACTGGGCGTCTAAAGAAGGACACTTTGCTATTGTAGATTTATTGTTATCACGTGGAGCACGTGTAAATGCTACGAATATGGGGGATGATACTAGTCTTCATCTAGCTGCATCACATGGTCATAGGCAAATTGTTGTTAAACTTTTATCTAAAAAAGCAGATGTTAATGCTGTTAATGAACATGGTATGACACCATTACATTACGCATTATTTTGGGGATATGATCAAATTGCTTTTGATTTGATAAGAGCTGGTGGATATGTTAATGTAGCTAATAAGAGAGGTTTAACTCCTTTAGATGTCTGTCAACCACAGATTTTACAAATTATTAAAGAAATAGCCTCAGAACATAGACAAGATATAAATGTTCGTATTCCATTTAAAGATGAATCTTGGAAAGGAACTAAATGTAGAACAAGAGATGCTACATTATCTAGATATACAGGAGTAGATATAAAATCATTAACATTAGCAAAACAAATTGCTTCAGATCACTCAGCAAAAATATATTTCGGTAAATGGCAAGGAAATGAGGTTGTTGCTAGAGTACTAAATATTAAAAATGTTACATCTCGAATTTCAAGAGACTTCCAAACAGAATTTCCAGCTTTACGTATTTTTGCTAATGCAAATATATGTCCTGTTTTAGCATGTGTAAATCAACCACCTAATCTCATTGTAATATCACAATTTATGGAATATGGATCACTTTATAATGTATTACATGAACAAACTGCTGTTGTAATTGATTATTCTCAAGCATTGAAGTTTGCTCTCGATATAGCTCAAGGAATGGCTTTCTTACATACTCTAGATCCATTGATTATGAGATATTATTTGTCATCCAAACATGTTGTTGTAGATGAAGAATTAAGTGCAAAAATTAGTATGGCCGATACTAAATTCAGTTTTCAAGAAGTAGGGAGATGTTATTCTCCTTCATGGATGTCACCTGAAGCTTTAACTAGAGATCCTAGAGATCTAAATCAACGAGCTGCTGATATGTGGTCATTTGGTATTTTGCTCTGGGAATTAGTTTCAAGAGAAGTTCCATTTGCTGATTATGGAGATATGTCTCCAATGGTCGTAGGGATGAAGATAGCTCTTGAAGGTTTAAGAGTAACAATCCCCCCAGGAACGGCAAAATCAATGGCCAGACTTATTAATATTTGTCTAAATGAAGATCCTGGTAGAAGACCTATGTTTGATCAAATTATTCCGATTTTAGAGAAAATGGCTGTTTAGAAGAATGTATAAAGTTTTATTTTTTTAATGAATGATCTACAATTTTAACGAAACATGATATGCCTTATATTAATTTTACATAAACCAAATGCTTACGTAACAGAATATCTATGTATTGTATGTCAATATAAATAAATAAAAATATTTCTAGCGTTTAATGATGCTTTTCTAAATGCGATAAATAATTAATATTATTTGTTAAAAATAGTAACTAAATTATCTTTAAATGAAATCTGATAAACTTTAAAATAAAAAAATTCATCATACATTTTTATTAAATTTCTTTCATATTTTTATAATTAATGTTGAAGGTCTATCATGTAATCATAACATAATTAATAAAATTTTAAAATCAAATTTTTAATACTTGTTTTTTAATGGTCTGTTACATTGAATAATTAAATTGAAACTGACAAAAAAAAACTTAAAAAAATATTAACTTCAGTATACTGTCAATAATTTTCTTTTTTAATAAGAAAAACAATGTATGAAATTATTCAATTATAAACGCTATGAAATTTCTATTAAATCAAGGGAAAGGCAAAATCATAAACTATCAATCAAATAAATAAAAATTCTGTTATTTCATCAAAAATCATAATTGTTCCTATTAAATTTTATATACCATTAAATATGTTTATATACAATTATATGTTATTATCAACACTTTTTTTTCCATAAATTAAGTGTTGAAAAATTAGAAGAATTCTTTATATGATTAATATTTATTATGACAACGTTGTATTAAAAAGGAAGTGATTACTAAATGCTGAAACAATCACTTTTAAATATTTGATAATTTGACACAATAACCAATCACTTTTAAAAATTATGGATTAATTTACTATACAATAAAAAAATAGAAAATGTTTAAATAAAAAAAGTAATTATACTTAATTATTAAAAATAGTAATATTTCCCTTCTTAATTATATCAGTTACAAAAGTATTGCATTATTTATCCTTTTTTTGTAATATCTTGTGATAAAAACTTTTTGAAGGAAACAATCATAAAATCTAGAATTTTAATTTATAGCTTTAAGGAAGGTGATAAGTGAAATTAATTGTCAATAATTTCTTGTAAACATTGATCAAGAGTTGAGAGAGCTGGAGCAAAAAGTGCTTTCATTGACAAGGTAATTGTTGGTGATCCTTGTTGAACGGTCATTTCACAGAGAACATTAACATTATTTGTATATTTAATAGAAATATACAATATATCTTTATCGTTATCTTGTCTACGAGCTGTAACGAAAGCATTGTTGGCTTCAAGTTTTTTACAAATATCATCGCAAGAAAGAAGTTTTGTATTTGATAATTGTTTTGTTACTTCATTAGTTTGGGCAATGTCTTTCCACTTTTGTAAGTATTCTGCTTTCTCAAGCTTTCCAGACTCCACGAAATAAATATTCAATGGTGCTATACAACTAAAGTAGAGAATTCCATTATCACTTTTAATTGCAACCTAAAAAAATTATGTTAATATTAAAATCTTATAAATAAATATTATCATTTCGTTAGAATTCTAACAAAATATAATAAACTTAATTTTGAATAAATTAGATTAATGATATAGGAGGCACTAACTAAATATTTCAACTTACTTGTATATTCGTCAATGGATCCATTTTTAAAACTCCACCACCAACTTTACAATGTAAAGTAACATTCTCAGATTGATTTGGTTGTAATGGAGATGGAACATATAACGGAACAGCTGGTACAAGACCGAAAGAATTTCTATTCATTTGAAGAGCAAAATTAGTTAAAGGAATTAAAGATTTATTGGTAAATGTCATTTCCATATATATTTCTCCATTTCTACGGACAAAAGTTCCTTGTACTTCAAGGCCCTTTCCGGCATTACTATCAAGCCATAAACTTTTTGGAGGCATATAAGGAGAAGAAGATGATTGAACATCAAAACCACCAAATGTATTCAAAGTATTCATTGTAGATGTACCAAAAATATCTACACCACCAAAAGTAGATGGTGGTTGGGTTTGCATTGTTGGGATTGTTGATGATCCAAGAATATCACTAAGTAAGTCATTCGTTACTGGTTGACTAGTTGTAGGAGGTGGATTTGTGTTATTAATAGATAAATTACCTAATCCAAGAAGATCATCTAATCCAGAAGTCGTTGGTACTGAATTTTGTGGTGGGATAGTTGGTGTTGGATTAATATCAAGAGAAAGTAAATCAACAATAATGTTATCTTGTGATGGAATGACTGGTCCCGTTCGCATAGATGCTCCTCCATTTCCAAAACTAAGAATATCTCCAGATTCATCATTACTTTCAGAAGAAGGAACTCCTAGTTTTTTCAATGGTTGACGAGATGTATCAATAAAACTACTTGGTGGTTTATGATAGACAGATGCAAGTGTTCCAATATGATTAATTAATTGATTAAGGAAAGATGGTTCAAGGAAATCTGTTTCACCAGAAATTAAAGGTTTGCTGGCTAGAACAACTTCTTTAGCTGCTGCTGGGTCAGCTGAAAGAAGTCTCCAGTAAATGTAACCACGATCTCTTAAATCTGGATTATCAGAATCTTGAGTTGCTAATGCAAGTACACGTTGAACAAGATCTTGAGATTCACTAGGTTTCTTTAAGAAAAGTTTAACAGTAGCTGTAAGTAATTGTAATTGAACTTGTGTACTTTCATCATGGAATGTTTCAACAAATGACTCTAGAAGTTCGTCAGCATTTTCAATTCTTTCTGCATATTCACCAATAATCCAAATCATAGATGCTCTAGCTTCTGGTTCATCAAGTGTATCTAAATTTTCACATAATGTAGAAATTATTCCTTCATATTTATTTGGATATTTTCTAAATATGTCTTTAATTACAACAACAGCTTCCTGAACAACATAATTGACTTTTGTTTGTAGAAGTTCTAACAATGTTGAAACACACTTCTCTGCAGCAGTTTCAATTTTGATAGCACATCTTCCAATAGCACGTACAGCTTTTCTCACAAAGTCAACATCAACCTCGGCAGCATATTCCTTTAATTCACTTAAAACTTGAGCAATATTACTTTGTTGAGCAAGTCGAATCATAATATCAAGTTTTTCCATTTTAACATAAATTGGGTCATTGTACTTTACAAAGAAAACTTTCATTTCTTGCTTCAAAATATCTGGTCTCTTTTGAACAATAAGATTTATATTTCTCAAAGCAACATATTGAATTTCAGGTTCGGCTGATAACAATGTTATCATTGGTGGAGCCAATTTTTTCGTCAATTGATTGATGAATTCAGAATTTTCTGGGAGATAATTCATTAATTTCATTAGAACTTTGACAGTTGAGAGAACGACAGCAGCATTGGCATGAGCTAAACGTGGAGAAATTCTTTCACAAATATTTTGTGCTTCTCTTTCATCTCTTGGTGTATAATTATTTAATGCATCAAGAATAAATACTTGTCCCCATTCTGTACATTCATTTAATGCAGTAAGTAATTTATTGACGAGTTGGAGGTTTATCTCAAATAATGGTTTAGTTTGATTAATTTCAGTTATTGAAGCAACAGCATTAGCAACAACCATTGGATTGGAGTCAGAAAGAAGATCTGAAAGTAATTCAACAAACCCTTGATCCTCAACTAAAGAAGGATTAATATCATGTAATTTTGCAACACAAACAGCAGCAGTCTTCCTTACATATGGATCTTCATCCTTCATACACTTTCTCAATGGTTCACACAAATATTCTGTAATCTTATCAACACGAATACATCCCATTGTTCGGACTGCCAATGCACGAATCAATGGATTTGGATCTTCACAATCTTTGACAAAAGTATTAACAGCTAAAATGGCTAAATCTGGGTGACTCTTAGCATAATTCATTAAATATAAATACACTAATTTTTTTAATTCCACGTTATCTGTTTGCATACAATTAACAACATCAGGAAAAAGTGCACTATAAAATTGTTAAAAAATATATTAAAAAATTGTAAAATCATTATTTACCTGACATCTTTACCAACAGTCATGGAAGCAATAACTTTTTTTACTGCTTCTCTTTTTTTTTCTTTTTTATCGGAATTCAATTCATTTTTCAATTCAAAAATTTCTCCTTTTTTGGTGGTAGTGAAATACTTAGAATCAGTCATTTTTATCTAAAATTTATATAAATAAAATATTGTAGAAAGTGTAAATTAATTATAAAGTAATCTGTTCTTAAATTAACGAATGAATTAACGAAAATTAGTTTGTCTATTTGTGTTGTATTGATTATATTGGAGAAATACGCAAATCTCCAACAATGGTATTTTTATTATGTTTGTGTATATAAATAGAAAAAGCCAGCGAGAAAAGATTAAATATATAAGATAAAAGAAAGAATAGTATGTAAAGAATTTTAGAAAGTACTTTTTGTTAGTCGTTTTAATAAATACAACAATTATTAGGTAATCAAAATCTACTTAAAAATACCTACATATAAAATATAGGCAAAAAAGATATGTAGTAAGTTGGATCCACTTTTTTTTATATTGAAAAAAATATTTATGCAAATTATTTTATATAAAAATGTCGTTATACAATGTACTCTGATACTTCTAAGCAAAGATTTGTAGGTATTATTTAGTCTAACGTATAAGTTTATGCTAAGACATTTTCTAAATGCGCCCATTTAATGTTTATTTTGTTTAAAAAAACTGTGAGCTATTGCTAAAAGTAAGCATGATTTTCTTCAAAGTTTTTTTGCAATTTTATTTTTTAGAAAACAAAATTATAGGAATAAAAACAATTAGAATTTATATTTAAAGTTAAATTTCCAATTTGAGAAATCATAAAATCATTAACTTAATCTAAAAAATTCTTATAAATAATATGAGTGTATAATTATTCATTTACCTTATAATAGAATTTTATAATTAAATAACTAGTTCATATTCTAATGAGAATAAAATTGAAATATGTTTTTGATAAATAGAGTGTAAGAATATATAGAAATTTGCAAAAGTTAATTCTCCACTACTGTAAATGATACCTATAAAACCACTTATCTGTTAATTTGATAGTTTTCCTTGAGTCTTTTCAAAAACTTCATCATATGTCAAAGCAACACCCGATTCAACTGTTGTTTGGTCAGGACGAGTAACGACTTCATTAACTTCTTTCCTTAATATTGTATCAATGTCTACTAATGAAAAGAATGCTGTTGTGTATGGAATTTGATAAATACCTAATGCTTGAGATATAGCTCCACGAACCATAAGATTACTTAAATTTAATGCTAATGCCGCTCGGTGAACATCATCGTCTTTAACTAAATATCTAACTTCATCATGAATAGATATACAAAACCTAGCATCAATATTATATTTTTGACAAAGCCATTCCATATTGAGTAGTAGCATATGTAAAAAATCAACCGCAGACGATTGAATTACCCAGTTTGTGATAGAACGTTTGAAATAATTTAAAAATTGAAGTGAACCTACAGAGTACTTAGGTCTTGGGTGAAAACCATTACCAAGTTTACACTTTAAAACAGGTGTCCTGAGTTCAGGTTCATCCAAAATTAGATTTAAAAAGTTAAATGTGTCTGATTCAATTCCACCGTAAAATAATTTATACTGCGTGTTTTTGAAACAGTCCTTATATATTGAATTCAACAATAAATTAAAGTTTTCCATTTCACTGTTTGGTATGTCATTAGTTAAAGACGTTCGAGCATATTTAACAAATTCATCTCTAACAATATTTCTATCGAGTTTCTTGTTTACTTCGTCACTAATCTTAACGAAAACTCTATTATTTACAAATACTAAACTTTCCCAGTCGCTTTTCTCCTTTGTATTTTTATACCATGGCAAAAAAAATTCTTTATATTTTTGATTTAACTCTAAATATACTCCTAATTTGCCTTTAGTTTTTTCAAAAGTTTTTTGAGCAAGTTCTTTAGCTTGGTTTTCAGGGATATTATGTTTTATTAAAACAGAGGCTGCATGGGTTGGACCTGAACCATAGAGTCTTGCATAATTTAAAATTTTAGCCACATTTCTTGAAATACCTGACTGTTTAGCAACAACAGTATGAAGGTCAGTTCCTTCATTTTTATTACCCATAAGAACTAAGTATGAAAATAATGAATCCCCAATATATTTATCTTTTCTTATACTATCACCCATTATCGCTGCAAGCCACTGTTCCTGTGAATCAACATCAGCTCCAACAATTTTGTATCCTTGTGGAGCTTGAACTAAACTTTTTAAATTTGATCCAATAATATCCTTTTTAGCACTTGTAGCAGTTAACCATAATTTATGAGTTGATCGTCTTGTAATAGTTCCTGCTGGAACAACAGATGGAGCAATTACTCCATTATCACATTTATCATCCTTCCATATTGGCAATTCATCTTCAAATCTTTTACGAAAACTCACCCAATACATTGTTTTTATTAAATCATTGATAATACTATTGGCTATTTCAGTACCTCTAGTAGGAGTAAGTATTTTACTTTCAAATAGTGACTGATAAGATTTCGAAAAAATAGCTCCAACATTTCCTGCACCATTTGTCGGATGTGGAAGACGATAAAAAAGAAATGAACCTACTCTTCCTACAGGTTTATTTTTCTCTTCCTGTTCACTCATACCTTTTTTAATATTATCATTAATAACATTTAATATTTCTTTTTCTGGAATGTTATAAACATCAAATACCGGTAATTTTTTGGGTAATATTCCATTTCTCTCTATTGGTTTTAAATATCCCCAACCATAATTTTTAATAAAATGTATAGGATAAATACCATAACAAACGCCAAAAACTTTTGGTAATTCATTTGATCTTAATTTTATTTCAGCATCATCTAAATTTTTTCCTTTTACTTTTGGAAAGCAGTTTAAAAACCACTTAGGTAAATGTAGGTTTTTATCATTACTCCAATCACAATCAAACATCCAAGGGTCTTTCTCATAAGTATTTTTTATATCTTTAATTAATTGTTTTATAAAATTTACTATATTATTACGTAATCCACTGGTAACTTCTTTAGAATCGTTATCACAATGTTCTTGAAAAGTATGCCAATACTGATTTATTGGTAAATACACATTTGCCATCTTTATCATTCCGTAACGTGTAATTTCACTAGGAAATCTATACATAAATTCTTTGTACATTTTTTGGTAAACATGAAGTGTTGCTAGCACATCATTAGCACAATAGTTCGTTAAGTATTGAAATTCATCTCTAATCTGCTCAATATCTCCTTCAATAAATAAATCTCTAGCGACTTTATCTATATTTATACGTTTTTCATCATCTAAAGGTACAAGAAAATTATATAAATCCTTCAAATTATATTTTGTCACAGATTCTTTCCACTTTTCTAACCATGAATGTTCACTGTGAACAGCGATATTGTAATCTTTTTTATCATAAAATGTTGTCTGTGAATCAGATACACTATACATCGCAATTGCCATCGACATTGTGTCCCAAAATGCTGTTTTTGATGGATGATCATAATATTGTTCCTTAACTCTACTTCTATCGAAAGATATATTATGTCCGATCACGACTTTTTCTTTGTTATTTCCATTACTTGATTCTAATGGTATCAAATGATTTATCTTAGAATAAGGTGGTACAGGAGTATTTTTGATTAATCTTTCGCTGCACCAACTATACCAACCATTGCTAGACAAAGCTACAGCTAACGTTGGTAATCTTCCATCTTTTACACAAACTTCAACATCAAATATTAAGAAATCATCTTCTGGATAATCAACCTAATAATAAAAAATAGTTGTAATATTCCTCACTTACTTTTTTTGGACAATTATTAATTAAATCATATTTTGTCCAACCAACATCAAAGTTCCATTCTTCAGGCATTTTAGGAATATCGTTCATTTCAAAAGCTTTCAATAAATAATTATCATATGTCATATTCATTTCTTTACCAAGTAGCTCAAAATGTTTTAAAATATTACCTTCACTATATAATTTAGGTAACTCTGGAATTTCAACATTTTCTATAATGTATCTATTTTTATCTAAAGGACTTCTTGATACATTTTTAAATAAGTAATCATGTAAATCCTCCGAAACAATTGGAATCTTTTTACGTTCAATTGATGTTAAGCGTAAAAAAGTGAGACTATTACATCTATGTCCATATTTAAACAATTTCAACATTGCAAAAACATCTATAATTTTTTTTACTTATTAGAAAAAAGAAATGAGAAACAATAATATTTAACTTAGAAGAATTTCTTATATAGATAAATTTTAAAAACTTTGGTAATATGTGTATAACAATTTAAACTTTATTTTACCTTTCCGAATTACCGATGGATGATAAAATTTTAGAAGAATGGAGTTTTCCGGGTATTAATTATGACAAAAACATAAAAATTGTTAATGTTAAAGAACATTCCAAATCTTACAATTTATTGGAATTTATGAAATCATTGTTTAATGTAAGTTTAAACTTTAAATATACCATTACTAATGTTTTAGGAAGAAGGAACTAGAAAAATTATCATAAGAGGATCAAACCGTGCTTGTCACAAAGTAGTATCACTTTCAGAACTATTTAAAAGAACTTATGGAAAAGTCATTTATCAAACAAACAAAGTTACATCTATTTTAGAAAATACTAATGATATGAATTGTGATAATAGTAAAAAAAGTAGTAGTAGAAAAACAATACCAACACTATGGATATTGTTATCAAAAGATGAGTTAGATGAATGTCCTCCCAGGAAAGTCCAGAAATGTGTTAAAGGAAAAGAGAGTTTTGAAGAGTGGATTAAAGCTGCATCTTTTTCAAAAAATTCCATGGAAGATGGTAAACCGAATAAACGATTGAAGAGGCCTATTAAGAGAGAAAATCCTGATGAAGCTAATCCTTGGGCTAGGAAAAAGAAAATCAAACCTTCGGAAAAAGATAAATAATTGTTTGTTGTTTTTTTTGTTGTTATGTTTTATTTTTGTATTAATAATTTGACTATGATGTATCATTTAAATTAATAAATTTCGAATTACTTTAAAAAAATTACCATAATATGTTCCTAAATTTTTCAGTTCGGTAAATAACGCCTTAACGAATGTTTTCATACTTTAACAATTTAAGCCACCTGACATAAATTATTCATGTCTATGTTAGCATGGTGTCTATTACACAATATCTTGCATAATGATAGAAAATCTGTTTTGCAATAAATCTCAATTATGTTTGAAAGTTACGAATGAAACAATGAAACAGTAATTATCGAATTAAGATTACCATCTGTGAAATGTCAGTTAAATGAAAACAACTGTCAACATTCAAAGAGAAATTTTTAACAATTATTGAAAGTAAAATTACATTAATTATTTCTTTTAAAGGTAATTGTAGTAATCATTTAATTTTGTTTATATTATGAAGAAAGTTACAAATTGTGATAGATAAATAATCATAATCTATAAAAATAATTACATACTACTATATAAAAATATATTGTAAGCAATAACCTAGCATTTATTTTTGTTAGACACAATATCATCCTACTTTAGAACTGTCATTACTAGTATTATTTTAGCTATTAAATGATATAAATTGTTTAAAACTTTTTTTAGTATCTTAATATTTTATTCTTCTAAATGTGAGGTATATTATAGATATTGTAATTTCTTAATATAAAAACTACAAACACCACTCTCTACTGCAGTGATAGATAGTAAAAGTATATTTAATTTTTGATCTTTGATAATTTATTTATATAAAATTGTTATTCTATCTTTTATCACTTTTTATGTATATTTTGATTACTCATTCTATCTTAGTAAATAATTGCATTAATTCTTCAATAAAAAAAGACTTACTAAATATTTTTTTAAATACGATTACTCTCTTTTACTTCAAAGTACATATTTTTTACAAGTGAGTTACATAAATATTTATATAATATCATTGTTATCTAAATTGATGTGATTCTCTAAACTTTTAAATAATTGGTAATTATTTGATTTAAAATAAGTATAAAACATTTTTTATTATTATTTTAATTGTTAAATAAAATCATAAAACAATATATCTTATTATACAGTTTTCCGGAAAAAAATGTGTGTAAATTTACATTAACTCAAAAAACTTTTTAAAGTTTATTTATTACTTGAACAGAGTGTTTATAAATTACAATAATATCACTAGTATGTTGAAACAAATTTACTATCTCTAATATATCCTCTCAATAAACATCTTAATAATCCTCAAATCCCACTTCAGCTATTTGGATCATTGCATAATAATGAAACGGTCGTGTGTCTTTCATTTCAATTAACTCCGGCAGGCAACCTAAATGTTTAACTAGATGGATATAATAAAAAAAGAATATTATATATGTATATGTCTACTGTACTTCATATAATGTTAGGTATCTAAGTATGAAAAAGTTAACTGCAGACATGCCATTTTGCGATCACTCTATACTTAAATTACCCTGTTACAGATATCTCTATATACTTGTTCTACACACGAGGGTCACTTTCATTGCGCGCCATTTTAATTCTCTATAATTTGTATTTTACTTCTCTCCTATTTTCAGAGATTTTGTAATACTAATATTATACTAATATTTATCTATTTTTAATCTTCATAGATCACTTAATTATATTTTTTAAATTATTATGGTATATATTATGATAAATTATTTTAAATGAAAATTATTAATGGATCCATATAATCAGTATACCCCTAGTCCTTCTATATCTGGCACATCTCCATATCCAATGTGTCAAACACCATCAGGATCCTCAGGTTATCCAATATCTAATAATTCTAGTCAACTTGGACAAATGCCGACATCATCTGCTTCTGTTGTATCTTGCCCAACTTCTGTTTCAATATCGGGAAGTTATTCTTATCCTCAAGGTAATATATATCAACAACAAGGAATGGGTAACAATTTATATAATAATCAAATGAATTATCAATCGGCTAACAAAAATTCTCAAACACTAAGACCAATAAACTATCCTTTAGGATATAATTTCAATCAATCAGTTAATAATTACCAACCTTCTATTGCTGAAAATTGCGAATCTGTTGGAAGGAATTTGCAAACCCAACAATGGATGCAGAGTAACTATTTAGATCCTGGATACTATAATCAACAAACACCTTCGGGTGCTCCATCAGTAATCTCTAATGCTTCATATACATCATTTGGTATGAATGATAACACTTCACAAATAAGTTATCAAACTAACCTAACTAATGTTGGTAGAATGGGAGATATAAGATCAATGCTTCAGATGCAAAGTTATGCCAGTTCCGTTATCAGTTGTGGTGAGAATGTCGATCCATCTTCAACACAGATGACAGAAAACTTTAGAGCTAATATTTTAAATAATTTAATAGATGATGATGAAGAAATTTGTAAGAAAGCTTTAATGATTATAGAAAATTTGGCGAAAAAGAATTCTCTTCAAGCTAAACCTTTTATTATAGATATTATGGATGCTATACATAATGATTCAACGACATCTTCAAATATGGAAAGATTGTTGAAATGTTTATATTATTTAATATTTAAAAATGAGGCGATGCTATTGATAATAAGTTCGTTAGAAAATTGTAATTTTGTTTTTATTGATACGTTAAGTAGGAGGATGATAAAAAGTCAAGGATTTGGAAAAGTTGCTTTAGTAATATTTTTTACTTTATTATCATTACCTGGGGAAACTGGGAGAAAGTTAAGGAAACACGCCAGAAAAGAGGTTATAATGGATAGGTTATTAGACTATTGTGATAAAATCATAAATTTACCAAGTATTAATGTGGATATTCGACAATATTTATATAGTCAAAGAAAAGAAATACGCTGGTTATTGAGTTGTTTTAAACTCCTTATTAACGATAATTTAAGGAAACATGCTTTATCTAAAAATGGAATATCATTACTATTTAAAATTATTGAAAATAGTACACTTGAAGATGTTCAATATCTAACTTTGGTGTGTATATCTACATTTATTTCTTCTAGATCAATTGAATATGCAGAAGAATTTATTAAACATGGTATTATTGAGAAGATAACATCTATACTTGATCTTAATTCTCCTTCGCGGATGAATGGGATTGTTCTTTCTCAAAGGATTGTTACTGAATGCTATGAAATATTACTTTCTGTATCTGATTCAAGTAGCATTACAACTAATATTGCTGGAAATACAGTTGATTTTATGTTAAGAGAATTAAGGAAAGATGATAAAATAATAGTGAGATATTGCACAGGATTTCTATGTAATTTACCGAGTAAAAGTTCGGCGTTTAAAGTTTTATTACTTGAAAAAGAAATTATTTATCTTCTATTAGGAACTATTCGGCGTTATCTAGATAAATGTTGGACTGAGAAAGATAGAAATGAAATTAAAATTATAGAAGAAATATTTGACAACTGTTTAATTGCTTTGAAAAGTTTAACATCACCCAATTCAAATTCACTAGATAGGGTACAATATGGAATGCTAATTGATAAATTTCTGGTTATACCGGAAAGTTTTCAAATAATAATGGATCTTTTTATAAATAGTACAGATAGCAACAAGTATCGTATTCTTACGATTCTCCATCGTTTTATTTCTTTTAGTTCAAATGACTATATGCGTCCATACAATATAGCAGAATTATTATCAAAAAATATCGAATATATTATTAATACTATTTTTGATAAAGCAAGATTATATAATACATGTAATGAGAAGATGCAACAAAATTTGAAGGAATTAATAATAAGAAGTACATCACTTTTACAGTACATGTCAATTTGTAGTATCAATGTTGCTCCAAAAATTAGAGATATACTAAGGAGGAACAACTTGAACTTTTTAGAATTATTAGATATTGTGAAAAATATTGATATACGTATTCAAATTATTCAATTTGCAGAAGTTTTACTAAATAAAGATGATAATATTGTTGATGATTGGTTAAATAACCCTCGAACGAACGAAGCCATTAAAGAATGCTCTTCATTTTATGATTCTAGGTTAAAAGAAGCAACACAGAAATTTCTAAAATCGGCGCAAGAAACGCGATTTTCTATTTTAACGGAAGACGGAATCAATTGTGGTGATGAAATTTCTTTAGCAAATATATTTGCAGGTGCTAGCTGAAAAATGAGAAAAGAGATTACGGTTTGACAGATCAACATATAATATAATTTTAATTAGTAAAATTATTGTATATATTAAAAGTATAAAACGGTTGATGGTAATTAACTTACTAAGGAACTAATATTAATTATATTTACTAACATGTATACATTTGAATTTGGTTACTTTAAGTGTAAAGTTTATTATAAAATTTATTTTCTTGAATCACTTTTGATGATATAGTAATTATTTCAATAAAATTTTTAATCTTAACAATCATTTGTGTAGTTGTTATGAGATTTAATAAATACAGGGTGAATCATTATAATGTCCTATTTATTTCATTTAATAATTTCACTCATTCCTGGTATAGAAATATAGTATTACAGTTAATTTTGTAACCAAGGAATGTAAAGCGTTAAATTACAAAATTTCATTAAAATGACTTAATTCCTTGAGGTTTTATCAACATCTGTATTTTATGTTGTTTTTTTAATTAAAAAGACTTGAATAGAAATTTTTAATGTTAGTTTATGCACATTTTATATTTCTTTTCGTTTAAATTAACCATTAATTAAATAAAAACACTAATTTTTGTAAAACAATAGTTAAAAGCTTTTAATCTTGTTTTTAATTTTAAATTTGTTTTACATGTGATATTTTAAAATCTAAAAAGATTTTTAATTATTTTTTAAAATTGCTATTATTGATATACACAATAAAAATAAAAACTAGATTTATGTTTATAAATAAATAAAAAACAAAGTACGCTCAATACTACAAAAATAAATCCTTGAAAAAATAACAATAACTCTTTACAATACTTTAATAAGCCATACTCTTTCGAACCATTATTTTTTAACATTTTCATTAAAATTATTACAACTTGTGAAGGTAGAAGATGTAAAATTTATAGAGTGCTTCTATGAATAGAATTTATGAAAAGATTGAATATTTAATAAGATTAAGGAAGTGAAATATTGTAATGAACATTTCTTTAACATTAACTCTTCTTTAACTTTTTAATGGTATTTAATATATATTTATAAAATGATACTAAATATTTTCAATAAAAAAATTCGAAATATTAAACTGTTAAATATAGCCTTTTTTATTTTGAAAGAATGAATTCAAAATACATATTTAAATGTGAGATCATAAATTCTTTTGAATTGCGATAAGTAAAATCATCAATGGAAATAAATAGTACATAAATAAAGATAAAAAGTTTAAGATATCATAGTAATGTACAAAATATTAGATCATGAAATTATTTTCTTTTGCCATTTGACATGATTCATTTAAGATTTGTACTTAAGATAACCTTCATTTTTATTTGATGAAACAATTCAATCTGATTAATATATTTTTCACTTAACCTCATTAAATTCACTTCTATTTTAATATTTTAATATTTTACTCTTTTTAACTCATTTTACTTTCTATTCCCATCAGTTATGCTAAACAAAAGCATTGTAATATTTATACAGATAATCCAAGGACATTTATAGTAATAATACTTAATAAAATTTATTCTTTCACTGATATTCTAATTACTATATATTTATTAGTAAAACTATGAATATTTTGCATCGTTTAAATTCCCATCACCAGGATAACTAGCTTTATTGTTATTTATTTAAAAAGATTATCCAGTGAGAATTTATTTTGTACAAAAGATACTTTTTATTGTTACTACTTATAATATGGTAATTCAATGATTTCTATCTTAATATCACTTACAAAAACATTTTTTCAACCACTTTTTAACTTTTTTGCTTCATTTATTTTTTCCAATTATTAATTTTAATGTATCTTCTCCATTATTTAATTTTTCAACCTCTTTACTACCTCTAATTTCTACCATAAAAAATGTACAAAAATTACAACAAACATCTGTATAAATATTATATATATTATTATTACATTATATTACACATTTATTAATTTAAAAATGTTTTAACTTTTTCTCAATCCATTAAAATATCAAGTTTTCTATAATATAAATCGGCTAGAACAATCATTTTTTAAGGTGACAAAACAGGCCTTTATTGGACAGATGTTAGGAGTTACCTCTAAAAATTGTTTTTAAAAACTAGATAAATTGAAAATTATGCCAATTCCTCAATTGTCTCTCATCTATAAACATTGTTTTCATTTGAATGACTCTTCAGATAAATTCTTTCTAACATTAACGGTAGTTAATTTGATTATACTTATAAAAATAATATTTCATAATACAAGGTTAAATAACTCACTTTTTATTTAAAGACATAAATTGTTATTTTTTTCTATTACATAAGTATATCTTTTGTTTTCATTTCAATTACATTATCATTATTTGATCAAGGATATTATGTTCTAATATTATTAAAGCTAGATTTTTTTTCTCCTAAATTTATTCAACCCAGTAATTGGAAATTATTAAACGTTTGACAAGATCTTATCATATAACATTTTTAGTTAACTTTATTCATTACAAAACTACAGATCTTAATATCCTTCTTTCTTATGCCATCATATTTATTTTCTTAACCATTAAATACATTTATGCACATTTTGATCATTAATAACTACCCTTGGACCTAACAATACTTGTCAATTCATAAAATACCCCACCTATTTTCCTTCATATCTCTTTATTACAAAAAGGAACTATAAGAAATGATGAACACATCTACTTTAAAGATAATGTTTTTATATAATAATCATAGATATTCTTCCGACACTCCAAAATACCTACAAAACAATCATTGTAATTATTACTTACACATAAGAATATTCATCAATGCCGTCTTGAAAAGTATGATAGATATATTATATATTAATAACGTACAATTATTATACTTCTATTTATATTCTCACTATATTAATCTTCATTTTATTAATACTAATAAATATCCTATATAAAAATATATATGGAACTACAAAAAATCTCTTTCAAATTAACTTAATTAAATAATGACTTTATATTAATATTTTTTATTTTAATAGATAATTAAATACAAATTAATTTTTACATTTATACAAAAAACTTAAATATTTCTCACATAAAATATATGTCTTCAAAACTTTATAAAACTTACTTTTATATATAATTTCTCACCAATTAATCCAATTATTTTCTTATTACCTCACACAATTTTTACAAAACATTTTGATCTAATATTTCCTATTCATTTCATCATATTTCCTTCAACTCCTATAATTGTTAAAATAATTTTTTAAAATTACCTTTCTAATATGAAAAAAGAATAAAAATGATACCCTTACATATATTATGTATTTCATTTTTCTATCAATTATATAATCATGATTCCATATATTTTAACTATTGTCATTTTTTTGTCAATTTTTATTATAATATTTAGTTTCAGTTTATTTATTTTTTACTACTTTTCAAGGAATGCCAAACTAAAATTGTTAAAATTAAGAAAAAATGTCGAGAATCTTTAGAGAAAATTTTAGAGGAAGGATTGATAAATATTTTTATTGTATTTTGTATATATATATTTTCTTTTTTCCTCAAGTTTTTCCTACATTTGAACAGTATACATGTAAAAAAAATGAATTTAAATGCAAATTAGATAATAATTGTATTCCTCTTATCAAATGGCAAGATGGATACGAAGACTGTATTGATGGTTCAGATGAAGGTATGTTTAATAGATATAATAAAGTACACATATCATTATTATCTTTAAAAATAGAAAACAATAATTCCTATTATTCATATACTTTCTTCCTCCATACCTCTTTTATAACACAATTTATTACTTTCTATACACTTTTACAACATAAAAGTTATAAATATGTTTTTAAAATAGATTATCCTCTATAAAAGAATAAATTCATCATTTCATCATGAATTGATAACCGTTTTTACAATCAATTAAAATAATCGAAAACCTACAATTTACATTTCAATTTTACCTCATTTAAAATATAATAACTAAAAATTTCGGAACATTATTAATATGTCTTTATAATAAATCTTTTTATTCTTATTATGAATAAAAATACCTAACCATGACAATTTAATTAGTTTTTATTAGAATACACTTTATTCATAAAATAGGCTAGATAAATGAGAAATAATATGATGATCAATAATTATAATATACCTTACAACTAAAAAATTCTTCTTTTATATATCATAAAAATTATAATAGTCCATTATCTAAAAAGTTGACCTTAAATGAAACTCTTTTAAATACTTTAAATTATAAAACACAATAACATCTTCATTTAAAAAACTTTCTCGTAATGTACTTTAAATGAATTTAGATCATTTTTAAGAATCATATCTAAAAAGTGTCAAATTAAATTATAATTAAGTTAAAATAATCTTTCTCCATTTTAGTATGTCTTCCTTGGCAGTTTGATTGTAAATTTGGTTATCCAAAATGCATCTCTTCAACAAAAATAAATGATGGTATCATCGATTGCATGTCTGGATTTGATGAATCCTGTCCATCTCATTATTTCGTATGTAAAGACAAATCAAAATGTCTTGATCCACAAAAATACATGGATGGATCAATTGATTGTAATGATGGCTCAGATGAACGTAGGTCATATTTCAATAATTAATAAGAATAATCTTAAACATTTATTCGTTTTTATATTTTTTAGCATGTCCCGAAGGAAAATTTCTTTGTCATGATACATCTAAATGTATAAGCATATCACAATTTCAAGATGGTATAAGTGATTGTAACGATGGTAGTGATGAAGGTAAGAACCTTGAAAATTTATATTTTTAGAAACACAAACTTTATATCTTTATAAAAAAGAAAAGTTTTATGATAATTTAGTTTTAAAGTGTTTTACAAATTATGAATTATGACCTTTCTTAAAAACCTTAATAAGTTTTTTTAATGTCTTTTTTATAACACATAAATTTTTTGCGGAAATTACAATTTATTAAAAGTACTTTTAATACTTAAAAAAGATGCACTTTTAATAGCAATGAATAATTTAATAATTTCAAAATCATTTCATTTTTATTTTTTGCAGAGTGTACAGTTACACAATTTCAATGTGCTTGTAAAGGAAAAAGAAAGTGTATTGGAGTTGAAAAAGTTCATGATGGTGTAAGAGATTGTGAGGACGGTAGCGATGAAGGACTTTTTCCTAAAAATGGTCTTTGTCTTGATGGATCAAAGGCTATAATTCAAAATGAAAAATTAAAGATAGGAAAAAAGAATGTTTCTATAAGTTCATGTCCAACAAATAATCCTTGTTCAGAGAGACTTGGACAAGTTTGTCTTACTGTTGGTGGTACATGGAGGTGTGTTTGCAAAGTCGGAACTGTTAGACCACCCGGAACTTCAAGATGTGTACCAATAGAAATGTTACCACAATTTTTTTCTAAACCTGATGTCAACTGTTCAACTGTCTACAATGATATGCTAATTCAATACCGTCAATTTTATTCAAATGTTCCTAGGATTCAATTTAAAGAAGAATCATCACCAGAAACCTATGAATCTCAAAAAACCAATCCAAATACTTTTAACACAACTAATATTCAACAACCAATAATAAGTTTAGATATCACTAAGCATCACAATGATCCAACGGTCATTCATTCAACTTCCATGAATATAAAAACAACCCCAAAACCTGAATCAACAACATTGAATTTAATTCAAATAAAGATTAAAAAACCAACTGGTAACACTATGATACAAAGAGCTCCAATTAAAAGAGTAAAGACAACTGATAATGTGGTGACAATTGAAACTTCAAAGTCAAAAAATGTGTCAATAGAAGATTTTACTGATTATGATTTAGATACACCATTTAGTTTTTACGGTTCTGACTGTGATCCATACATAAAAGATTCGTGTTCTAATATAAATGGTACATGTCTTAAAAATAAAAATCAAACTTTTACATGTCAATGCAAAGATAATGAAGTTATGAATCCTTTAGAAAATAAGTGCACTGGTAAATTAAAAAATTTTATTTTTAATATTAAAAAATGTTTTTTAGCATTAATTGATGAATGCCTTGACCCTAAGTTGAATGATTGTGATGAAAATGCCATTTGTATGGATAATGACTTTTCATATGAATGCCTATGTCGTGAAGGATATATTGATGTTTCATTATCTCCAATATCCAAACCAGGAATAAAATGTAAAAAATTGGTCAATGAATGCAAGAATAGGATGTTGAATGATTGTGATAGTAATGCGATATGTATTGATAAACCAAATGGATATACATGTCGTTGTCAACCTGACTTTGCAGATGCATCACCTAATAGAATAATGAAGCCAGGTAGAAAATGTCAAAGATGTAAGTTGATTGTTTACTTAATTTTACTAAATTTATTTTAAATGATTAGTGATTAATGAGTGTGAAAAGGTAAATGGAACAAATTGTGACCCAATAGCATTCTGTACCGATCTTCCCATTGGGTATAAATGTTCATGTCCAAAAGGAATGCTTGATATATCACCAGATTATCTTAATAATCCTGGTACAAAATGTTTATCTGGTAAGTTTAAAGTAATTGAAATATTTTGTAAAATATACCATAAAAGGGAATATATTATCCCTGAATATTTATATACCAGTTTCAATTAAAATAGCAAAATTCTTTAAATATTCAAGGTTTATACCCTATTAGAAGTAAATCAAATTTGATTTGCCTTTCTTTATTATTTTTTTCCGTCAAATCAAAAGTCTTTCATTGACAATAGTTGTTAAGAGTCAAAAAAATAATTTTAAAACTCAATTGTCAGATATTTTGTTTAACTAACTTTGATTTTTTTATTTAAAAAATAATTTGTAAAAATTTTAAAGTATCAAATTATTTTTATTTGGTCATTATATATACTAAATAGTAATTTTTATTCTTTAGAATACCACATATATATAATTATTGTTCTATTAAAAAAAATGTAATTTATATAACCACATGTTGTGATTGACAAAAAAAATGTAAAATCCATTTTTGTTTAAAGGTGAACGGTTACCTAACATATAGCAGAGAAATGTAATCTAATTGTCATTAATTAACAATGGTACATTATTTCAAGGTCTATCTTATTACTTACGTTATTTCTTTTTTACCATCGTTTATTAACTTCTCACAGATACCAAGTGCCCTCTGATATAGCCTAATTTGTGGTTAAAGTAAATGTGTCATTCATATTACAAATAAGTCAACGCATAATTATCATGTTATTTTGTGCCACTTAGTAAAAAGATCTGGTAAACAAGGTTTAGGTTAAGAAGATAGACAAGTTTTATTTTAAAATATCTTATATCTTTCAATAGTTATACTTTCACACTATACTCATTACTAATTCTCACATATCTTTTATAAAAATGACAAAAGTGGTATATAAATATTTTCATTAATATTATTAAAAAAAAGGAATTTAAAAAAGGAAATCATATTTAAATATATTCATTACTTTTCAGTACCTGATGTATGTAAAGAAAATCGTTGCAATCCAAAGACATCTGTTTGTGTTAAATTAAGTAATAAAACAAATTTTAATGATACCAAAGAAAATAATGGCTTTGGATGCCAATGTAAACATGGATATCAAGATAATGATCCAACTCGACCAGGTTTTAATTGCACACAAAAAGGTAATTGGAAACATTATTAATATTAAAATCCCTTTCAAAAATTAAAATAATCTTACTCATCACTGTCTTTTGTCACAAATTTCTCTCTCTTCAATATTACTTATAATAAGTATTAATCCATTTTGAAGGTAGATTATTTGGAGGAGGGTTTTTAAAGTAAGTGTTAGCAACTATTAGACTTCTTCCAACCCACTACCCATGTATTGTGTTGTAATAATATCATTTCACTCACCATGAGTTTCTTTGAATTTAGGACTTTTTATTATTTCTTTAAGTTGTATCATTATCCCATCTTTTTTATTACCAATTTTTATTGAAATAACTTTTAACTGACAAAATCATGCCTACAGGAATGAAGAAACTACATTCCTTAGGGTGTTTTTGTTAGTATATAAATACATTCCTTCAATACCCCTACAACAAAATTTATTTTTATAATACTTTTAAAACTTTCCTCTATGTTTTATGTTATTACTAAAAATCAACTAATATTTTTATATCCTAAAAATAGTCATTAATAAAAGGAAATTACTGATCACCTAAAATATCCATCAATCTCACTATACAAAAACATCCCTTAATTTTCGACAAAAAAATATCAAAGATAAATTAAACGTTTTTTTATCACTAAAAATATAGAAAAAGAAGACTCTTTCTCATCTCCACCTTCATACTAAAACCGTTAAATCTCTTAAATCACCCAAAAAATTTCCTATAAATTTTTCTTTGACTAATATAGACATATATATTTAAAAGAAGGCGTATTTAGTCAATTTCTAGGTTTGTTGAATATTTGACTAAATTAGTAATCAAGATGTACAAAAGACATTGTACAAATCAAAATTACACTAAAATAATACTTAACATTTACCTAATTGATAAAAAAATAGCCTCCCATAGACCTTCTTTCATTAATATTTTTCTTGAACGTAATTATACATCCCAATCACAAAAAGATTAATTTATAAAATACCCTTTTCTTTTAAAACTTTTAATTTAAAAGTTGCCTTCATACATACATTTTTATTATAGTCTACGTACATATAACTGTAACTAAAGTTTCTATTTTTATAAATTATAGATTTTTGTAATTTTTTAAACTACTAAATTTTATCCATTGATAGGGATATTTATAATAAGTATATTTAATATTTAAAATATTATCTATGAAAAATAAAAGGAATATACCGAGGTTTTTATTACCAAATTATTGGTATTCTATTATATTATTTATTACAATAAATATTTCCATCACATTATCCTCAAATTGTGATAGACAACACATCTTTAGAACATATCAGACAACCTATTATCAACAAAGTCCTCATCTTGTTAATAATGAAAACTTCCAAGGTACATATAGTACTCTTACTAACAACGCTAATTATTATCAACCACCACAAATTCAACAGACATACAGTAATACTACTAACATAATTCCTTCTTTTTATTAATCTTTTTATAAACTTATTTAATTTTAGGACCTGATCCATGTTTAGATTTTTCTTTACATGATTGTGATCCAGTGGCTGCCTGTCATAGTGAATCTAATGGATTTTTTAATTGTCGTTGCCCGAAAGGCTTTGTCGACATCTCTCCTGATTCACGTTTTCCTGGTAGAAAATGTAAAAAAGGTAAGATTAAACTTTTACTTTTAAAATTATCCATTATTTATATAATGTACATTTAAAATCTTAAATAACTTGTCTTTTTATACCTAACAATTATTTATTTTAACTTATATATTCATATTTGTGTTACGTTCAATTAATGCCCATCATTTAAAATATATTTAATACAATGGAAAATGAGTGTAATAATAATCATTATTTTTACTTTCCATTGATTATGAGTCATATATTAAATAAAAAAGTGTTACAATATTTATCATTACAATATAATATATTCGTTTTTTTAAGCTGTCGATGAGTGTAGTCTTGGGATTCATGAATGTGATTCGAATGCAGATTGCCTTGACACAGCTACATCTTATAATTGTAGATGTAGAACTGGGTTCGCAGATGTATCTCCAGATCCTTTAAATAAACCGGGAAGACACTGTAAAAAAGGTATGTTTTGATAAACAGTCATTTAAAATTACATATGTGATAGTATTATCTTAAAAGGTATATTTTACAAATAAAAAAGAAGTATGTCTAGATATTTTATTATAATAATACAATTTAACTCATAAAAAGAATATCTTTCTTTAACTTTACACATTTTAAAATTTTATTACCATTAATTAGAAGAAGAAATTTTTCAAAAAACATGCAAATTACCAACTGGCTTTTAGAGATAGCTTTTTAATAACAAATCTTTTAAAATCTAAAAAATTACTATTAAAATTACTACCTTTTTATTTAACTATCAATCAAAATCTTTGATAATTAATATTTTTTTATTATATTATGAGAAATATATACAACAAGATAGGAAGATATATTGATAATTATTTACTTTTTATTTTATTACTTTTTTACAATTGTTAATAGAAGCAATAAAATTATCTTAATTTAAAACTAAAAATAGTAATAACAATATCGTAAACTTTTTTTTTGTAAAAGCATATTATGTGTACATAAATTTCTTGTTTTTGATTTTTATTATCTAAAAGTTATATACATTTATGTATAACTATATAATTTATCCTCTTGATGTGAAGTTTCATTAATAGTATTAAAGATCTTTTATTATAACAAACTTTAATTATAGAAAACATATTTTTTTATCAATATAATTTTTATTTCCACACTAAAAATAATAATACAAATTAGAAATTCTAATTAACCACAATTGAACAATTAAAACTTTGGCTTGAAGAATTCATTTTAGAAGTAAAAAAATTTTATTAATTAAACATCACTAAACATATCTTTTTATTTCATTTTTTAATGTCATCCTAAATAATACTATCAATTAAGAAAAAACATTAAGATGATTAAATTAGTGTAAAAAATAATTTTATACCAACTTTGACATATATTCCATATACTTAATGCCCATAAAATAACAAAAAAACAATATTGTTTACAATTTATAAAACTAAATATTTTGTTTTATAGCAAATCAATGTTCAACATCCGATTGCCATGCCGCTGCGGAATGTCGTGAATCACCATCAGGTCCTATTTGTCAATGTACCTCCGGATTTGTTGATATCTCCAGACAACATGGACGTCCCCCCGGTAGAATATGCCGTGAAATTATCAATGAATGCACAAGTAATGCACATGATTGCTCACCATCAGCCCATTGTATAGATACACCAGAAAGTTTTACATGTCGTTGTAAAGATGGTTACAGAGATGAATCAACAAATTCTCTTGAAAGACCAGGTCGAGTTTGTGTTAAATCATCAATCCCAGATGCCCCAGAGTGTAATGTTAATGATCCTTTATCTTGTGACAAAACCAAACATGAAGTATGCCTTTTCATTAATTCTAATTATAAATGTGTCTGCCCACAAGGTTATGAAAGATTACCTGATGGAAGATGTCGTGTTATTAATGAATGTAAAGATAATAGATTAAATAATTGTCATGACAATGCTGAATGCATAGATTTAGCTGATGGATTTAGTTGTCGTTGTAAAAGTGGTTTTATTGATATTTCTCCTAAAGGACAAATTGGTAGAATATGTAAAGAAAGAATTAATGAATGTTTATCACCAGAAAAGTATAATGTTGATTGTGATAATCATAATTCTATATGCATTGATACGGATTCATCATATGAATGTAAATGTAAACCTGGTTTTGTTGATGTCTCTGAGAGATATAGAAAATTACCAGGTAGAAAATGTCTTGAAGCTATTAATGAATGTTCTAATGGTTTATTAAATGATTGCTCTGAAAATGCTTTTTGTGAAGATACTAAAGAATCATATATTTGTACATGTAAACCAGGTTTTATTGACGTTTCATTGAATATTACTTATTATCCTGGAAGAGTTTGTGTTAAACCAAATAATAACATTCAAATTGATCAAGGTAAATATAACACCTACCAAAAAACAACAACATTTATTGAAAAAGCTTGCACATCAACATCAAATTGTGGAGATAATGAATCATGTAAATTAACATCTCAAAATAAAAAAACTTGTCAATGTAATGAAAATTGTTTACGTGATAATGATGGTAAATGTAAAAAGATACAAACATGTGAAGTACACAATGATTGTGATTCAAATGCTATTTGTTCAAATGTTTTTGGTGGTTATAAATGTCAATGTAGACCGGGATTTTATGATATATCAACTGATCCTCTTAGAAGACCTGGTCGTATGTGTAAGGAGTTGATTAATGAATGTGGTACACAAGCTAATACATGTTCACCATTTGCTGAATGTATTGATGCAATTGATGGCTATTCTTGCTCTTGTTTAAATGGTTTTGTTGATATTTCCAGTATTTATGGTCTCGAACCAGGTAGAAAATGTGTTAAGACTGTTAATGAATGTAGTAGTGATTCACTAAATACATGTGATGAAAATGCTGATTGTATAGATACTCAAGATTCATACACATGTCAATGTTATTCTGGTTTTATTGATGTATCCTCATCTGCTGGTTTGGCACCAGGTCGTGTTTGTACTGTTGAAACATCATGTTCCAAACAAAAAACTGATCTTATATTCCTCATTGATGGTTCTGGATCCATTGGATCAAGAGTTTTTAAGTCAGAAGTTCTTCGTTTTATAGCTGAATTTGTTGAGTTATTTGATATTGGTCCATCAAAAACAAGAGTTGGTCTTATACAATATTCAGATCAAATCCGTCATGAATTCGATCTTAATCAATATAAAGATAAAACATCTCTTCTTAACGGTATCTCTAATGTACAATATTTAACTGGACTAACACGTACAGGAGCTGCAATTCAACATATGGTTAATGAAGGATTCTCTACATCAAAAGGAGCAAGGCCATTGTCATCAGATATCTCAAGAGTAGCAATTATAATGACTGATGGTCGTAGTCAAGATAATGTCACCGGTCCATCTATAATAGCACGCTCCAAAAATATCAAAACTTTCTCAATCGGTGTAACAGACCACGTTTTAGCATCAGAACTTGAATCAATAGCTGGTTCACCAAAAAATTGGTTTTATGTATCAAAATTCAAAGATTTAGATACAAGGTTACGTAGTCTTATACAAAAAGCAGCATGTCCAGCAACAATTAAACAACCAAATCTTCATGGAAAGTGTAATGTTGAAACACAAACAGGTTGTAATCGGGAATTAAACGAAATATGTATAATGGTAAATGGAAAAGCATCGTGTGAATGCACTAAACCATTTTTAAGAAATCCAGTCACAAAAGTTTGTGGTGGTGATTTGTGTAATCCTCAATTATCTACTTCTTGTATTTACCCAGAACTTTGTCAAAAAACTCCTTTGAATAATTATAGATGTATATGCCCTGAAGGATATGATAGAGAATCTGTTACTGGAAAATGCCTTAGATTTGAAAGTATCAAGGATGTCAAACAAATTGAACCTCCATTGAAAGAAAGAACATGTAATGATATTGGTGGTGTACAATGTTCTGATACTGAAATTTGTGTACCTTCTGATAATACATATATTTGTGAATGTAATAGAGGTTATGAAAGAAATCCTTTCACTGGTAAATGTCAAATTATTGGTTCATGTAATCCTAGTTATCCTTATAATTGTGATCTTAGAAAACATGAACATTGTTTATTACATCCATCTGGAAAATATCATTCATGCCAATGTAATAAAGGTGAAAGAAGACATCCTATCACTGGTGTATGTTTACGTAATGAATGTTTGACTGGAGAACATGATTGTGATAGAAATGCTAGATGTATTGATACAGATGAAGGGTTTATTTGTTCATGTCCTTATGGTTTTATTGATCATTCCCCAGAACCAATCAAAAAACCAGGAAGATTATGTATAGCTGAATTAGATGAATGTACCACCGGAAAACATAATTGTTCACCTGATGCTATATGTATCGATACAACAGATGGTTTTGTATGCCGTTGTAAACCTGGTTTTATTGACTTCTCACCGAATCCATTAATTAATAGTGGTATTATATGTAAACCATTAGTTAATGAATGTCAAAATCCTAATCTTAATACATGTCATCAAGATGCCTTTTGTGTCGATACTTCAGATTCATATAAATGTATTTGTAAACCAGGCTATGAAGATATGGATCCATTAAGAAACCCTGGTAGAAGGTGTTATAAACCACAAATGGAAGATGTTTGTTCTGTTGGTTCACATTCTTGTGATAAAAATGCTAGATGTATAAGTAAAGCTAGTGGTGGATATACATGTATATGTAATCCAGGTTTCATTGATAAGAGTCCCAATCCAAATGATCCTGGTAAAGTTTGCATACCATTAATTCATGAATGTGATAATCCTTCTCTAAATGATTGTGATTCACCTGATCGTGCTATTTGTATAGACAATGATGAAGGATATGAATGTCAATGTAGACAAGGATTCTTAGATATATCACCAAATCTAAAAACAAAACCTGGTAGATTATGTAAAACTCTTGAAAATGAATGCTTTACTGGAAATCATGATTGTGCTAGAGATGGTGGTATTTGTGAGGATACACCTGATTCATATTCATGTAGATGTGCATATGGATATCTTGATGTTTCATATGATATTAAACACCGTCCTGGAAGGAAATGTAAACGATTAATAGATGAATGCGCAACTAAACAAAATGACTGTTCTCCTGATGCTATATGTACAGATACTGAAGATTCATACATTTGTGCATGTCCACCACAATACATTGATGTTTCAACGGATGTAGTTCATAAACCTGGTAGAAGATGTTTATTAAGAATTAATGAATGTCTTACAAATCAAAATGATTGTTCAACTAATGCTGATTGCCTTGATACACCTGAATCATACAAATGTAAATGTAGAGACAATTTCATTGATGAATCTCCAGATAGAATAAACAAACCTGGTAGAATTTGCCGTCCAGCTAATGTTGATGAATGTAGTAATGGAAGTCATGATTGTCATAGGGATGCTATATGTCATGATCTTCCACAAAGTTATACATGCCAATGTAAACCAGGATTTATTGATGATTCTCCAAATAGAATAACACTCCCAGGTAGAAGATGTTCACCTAGACCTACACTTCCTCCTGATGAATGTAAAGTTGATAATATTAATTCATGTAAAGTACATCTTAATGAAGTTTGTCGCCTTATTAATGGAACACCAAAATGTACTTGTCCAATTAACTATGAACGTAATCCAAGAACACAAGTTTGTAATATGATTAATGAATGTCTATATCCACAATTAAATGACTGCCATCCATCTGCTGAATGTATTGATAATGAAGAAGGATATGAATGTAGATGTAGGAATGGTTTTAAGGATATCTCTCCATCAGGAAAAAGTGGAAGATTATGTCAACCTAAAATTAATGAATGTCAATTCCCTCATCTTAATGATTGTCATATGAATGCTATATGTATTGATAAAGATGATGGTTTCGATTGTAAATGTAAACCTGTTTATCAAGATATGAATCCAAGAAATCCAGGTAGAATATGTAAGGAACTTGTAAACGAATGTAGTAATCCAAATCTTAATTCATGTGATAGAAATGCATATTGTACAGATAAAGAAGATGGATATGACTGTCGTTGTAAAGATGGATTTTTAGATATTTCACCATCGCCATCACTTCCTGGACGTGCTTGTAGACAATTGATAGATGAATGTAGAGATAGAAATAAGAATGATTGCGATAAGATTGCTAGATGTATTGATACACAAGATTCATATAAATGTATTTGTCCATTAAATTCTAAAGATATATCTCCTAATCCAGCTTTCCCAGGAAGAGTATGCTTACAATTTGAAAATGAATGTATCACTGGTAAACATGATTGTGATCCAAATGCTATATGTCATGATAATGAACAAGGCTTTACCTGTGAATGTCCATCTGGATTTATTGATAGATCTCCTAATAAAATGTCAAGATCAGGTAGAGTATGTGTTAAATTAGTTGATGAATGTAGTACTGGTAGACATACATGTTCACCAAAAGCTGAATGTAGAGATTTAGAGGAAGGATATACTTGTGAATGTAAAAATGGTTATGTTGATAGATCACCAAATATGGCATCACAACCAGGAAGAGTTTGTTCACCACCTGATATTTGTCCTTCAACAAATGAATGTTCAAGTGCTGCTATTTGTGAACCATTAGAAAATAATGATTATAAATGTACTTGTATTCAAGGATATAATGATCAATCTCCTAATGGATTAACTGGAAGAGTTTGTGTTAGAAATAATGCATGCCGTAATCCTGCTCTAAATACCTGTTCCAGAAATGCCATTTGTTATGATGAAAATAATGGTTATCGTTGTGAGTGTATTAAAGGTTATGAAGACAAATCTCCAGTAGGTTCTCCAAGAGGTAGAATTTGTGAAGAAAGACAGGTACAAAGAGAACCAGTATATAAACATCCATGTCAAGATCCTCAACTTCATGATTGTCATATCAATGCTAATTGTCGTAGTACCGGTAAAGATACATATACATGTGAATGTGCTAATGGATTTGTTGATCATTCACCTGATTTAGTTAATAAACCTGGTAGAGTATGCCATATAGCTAAATCTATTTGTCTTGATTCAACTAAAAATGATTGTGATGAAAATGGAATTTGTATTGAAAATGATTCTAGAGATGGCTACACATGTAAATGCCGTGATGGTTATATTGATCAATCACCAAATAAAATGTTTAAACCTGGTAGAGTGTGTGTAGAACTTATTAATGAATGTCTTGATAGATCATTAAATGATTGTCATCCAACTGCCGTTTGTGAGGATCTCCCAGAAGGATATACTTGTAGATGTGCTGTTAATGCCATTGATCAATCACCTGATAAGATTAATAGACCAGGAAGAATTTGTTTGAATCCAATTAATGAATGTGCCAATCCAACACTAAATGATTGTTCCAAATTTAGTGATTGTATTGATAAAACTGAAGGATATACTTGTAGATGTAAATCAGGATATTATGACTTAAATCCATCCAAACCTGGAACACAATGTAAATTTATCATAAATGAATGCGAAAGTAGAACATTAAATGATTGCCATACAAATGCTATATGTATAGATACACCTGGAGGATATGAATGCAAGTGTAAAGCTCCATATAGAGATGAATCTCCAAAATCACTACCTGGTAGAATATGTCGGTTTAATGAATGTCTTTCACCAAGTACAAATAATTGTGATAGAAATGCTGATTGTGTTGATACAGATGATAATTACATTTGTAGATGTCGAAATGGTTTCTATGATTCATCACCTAATCCTATGGAACCTGGTAGATTATGTCTTGAATTCCAAAATGAACAATCAACACTACCAACACATGTTATTAGTGATCATACAATTCCAGAAGAAGTTGTTATTAAGACAAAATTACCACATCTTGAAATGACTAGAGGTACTTACAGACCAACTGTATATACCGTACCAGTTGTAACTGAAAGAATTACAACAATAAGACCACAAGAAGAACAACCTAAAGGAATGATTTGTGGAAAGACATACTGTAATATTGAACGTGGTGAAGTTTGTATTAGTGGATGGTATTGTGGTTGTAAACCAGATGAAGGCCGTGGTTCTGATTTTGAGAATTGTAGACCAATTCAAAAAACAAATATACCATTACGTGTTATTGCTAGAGATGGCGAACCAATATATTATTCAAGCTCTTATGGAAATCCAACGAATCCCGTATATTTACAATTTGCTGATGAATTCACAAAAGATATTGGTAGAAGTTTTGCTGGTACAACATATGCCACAAAATATGTCAATTCAAAGATATCTTACATAACACATCCGAAAATGGTAAATAGTAGTTGGCCAGATGGAATACTCGTCAATTTTACTGTTGGAACAACAATGACAGAAAAGAAAGTTGATCAATGTGATATGTGGGATCAATTAATACAATCATTACAAAGATCAAATGGACATATTGGTGGTGGTAAATTAACAGTACCATCTGATGTTGATTTATTAAATCCTTGTAGTGAGGCACCAAAGAAAGGTGATAAATGTGGTAATGCATGGTGTGATAAAGAATTAGGTGAAGTTTGTATTGCTAATAGTATATGTGGATGTCCAGAAGGACAAAAAAGGAAAGATAATAAGAGTAAATGTAATATTGTTGAAGGTTTCCAAATACCAATGTGGGTTATTAGAGATGGTGAAAAAAATCTTTTATATAATGATTCATATGGAAATCCACAAGATATTATACATAAAACTATTGCTACAAGATATGAAGAAGGTCTTGGAAATTGTTATTCACATACGAAGTTGAATGATTTCTTTATAACATCTGAGGTAAATGATATTACAAATCCTAAAATTATTAATGGAACATGGGATACTGGTTTATTATATAATACAACAGCTTACTTCAAAAAAGGTGCTATTAAAATACCTCAAGATGTTTATACTCAAGTAGTTAATTACATAACAAAACAAAATAATTATGAAGTTGGTGATAGTGATCTATTTATCAACCCAACACAACCAAATCCATATGATTCATGTTACAAAAATCATTGTCATGAAAGAGGTATATGTATACCTGATCAACCTCATGGATATCATTGTGAATGTGCTCCTGGTTTCCGTGATTTAGATCCTATACTTCCAGGAAGAAAATGTTTACCAATAACAAATTATAATGAATGTCTTAAGAAAGAAGATAATGAATGTTCTGAGAATGCTCGTTGTATTGATCAAGAATATCTTTATAAGTGTGAATGTCTTAAAGGATATACTGATGCAGCACCAAAAGATGCTGTACCAGGATCAGTTTGTGTAATGGATTATTGTGCAGATGTCAATTTCTGTCCAAAGAATACAACATGTGTAAATATGGAACAACAAGCTGAATGTAGATGTGATCATGGTTTTATGGATATTAGAAAATCTGAACTTAGAGATTCTACTGGTCTACCACCAGATACATTCTGTATGAATATTAGAGATGTTAATGAATGTGCTCTTGGTTTAACAAATTGTTCAGGAATTGCTGAATGTACTGATAAACCTATTGGATATGATTGTAAATGTCCAGATACATATGTTGATGGTAATCCTGCTGAACCTGGTCGTATGTGTGCATCTATTTCATGTGGTTTCTGTAACTATCATGGAGATTGTGTACATAATGAATTTACAAGAAATATAACTTGTGCTTGTACTGATGGTTGGAGTGGTGAATTGTGTGAAATTGAACCATCTAAAGCATCAATGATTCTTCTTATTTTACTTGCACTCTTGTTCTTACTACTGACACTTTGTTGTTTATTATATCTCTGTACAAAATGCCATTGCTTTAAGAAAGGACCTCTTGCTGGAGCATATCGCCGTAGTGGGGGTGGAATATTCCCTTGGAATACATTAGATGCCTCATCATCCTCTGAATCTGGCGGAGATTTTTCACAGATGTCCACCGCTGGAGATCTTTATGGTCATGAAATTGGCATACCTAGGCCAAAAATAAAAATGTCTGGTAGTGAAAATACAGAAATTATCTCATCAAGACACATGGCTAATGAGCAAGCCGCTGAGAAATTTACAAATTACTTAGAAGGGGCTCTTCAAATCCCAAGGCCATTAATTTCTTGTAAAACAGGAGGACGAAATAGAAGGATGGCTGATAATGAGAGCATTTTATCTGGATCCTCCTCTGATTATACAATTAGAGAGGAAATTGAGAAAAAAATTACTACTGATGTAACGACTAAAGAGATAAGAACAATAATAACAGAAGATGGACAGGAGGAAGAACATATAATTGAAAGTAGTAGGAGATTTTATAATGATGGTAATAATATGGTCTCTAGCAGTAATAACATTCATGAAGAAAGTAACAAGGATTTTAGTGATTATACAACAAATATTGAAAATTATCAAAATAAAAGAAACACTATGAAACAAGGAATGACGTCATCAACCAATTTAGCAGATGATATTTATACTAGACGAAATGTCGAAGAATCAAAGACATTCCAAGAATCTTGTATAATTGAGGAACAGGAGAAAGATGAGAATGAGGAAGAATTTTCAGTCGGCCAAACTCGAAGATGGGGAAAGGGAAGTTCTTTACATGGTGCAACCGAATACTTATCTGATGAAGATTCAGTTTCTATGACATCTAAGGATGAAAATATTGTAATTGATAAAGTAACCAAACATAATAATTCACGTTTTATTGATAATGATGGAACTGAGAAATATTGTTCTGAAGTTATAACAACAAAAACTTCAACAGAAACAAGAATTCATTAAAAATTAATTGGAAAAAAAGGTTTTATAAATATAATTTTTTTAGTATAAAAAATGGCCATCAATTTAAATAGTGCAAATGCGGGTCTAGCATATAACTTCTAATTTGTCAAATATATTCATATCTTTTCTTTTATTTAAAATAGTGAAAAAGAAGAAAAATTACCATTTTTCTAAATTCTAAATAATTTTTTTATATTTATTTAAGTACATTTTTACTAACATATGTGATAATATTTTAATAAAATAATTTTTAAAAATGATTATATGTTAAAGCTATGGGAGTTATTTGATAATCTATGGAAATAACTTTTTAATAAAGTAATAAGATATTAACTACATTTGACGTAATATTGGTTGCCTTTTATTTATGTAAAATTATAACACAAATAAAACTCTTATGTGTTTACCAAATTTGAAGTTATTTAATGTCCATCAAATTTTGACCTAACTTTATTCTTGCTTTCTTTAAATGATTTAACTTGATAAACATCTTATAAAATTATTTTAAAGCTTTAAACAAGGAAGTATTCATTAACATTTTACTTTTAAAAAAAATTTCTTTAACTATGATATAGTTTCATTTAATTCAACCAATTTTATTTTTTCAACATAAATCAAATTTTATTTTATTAACACTGTCGCCCTATTTTTCTTAAATCTTAGAAATGATGAAATAACATTATAAAATATTTTTATCTATTTTCTTTGGTACCTATTTATTTTGGTTTGTTTATAAAATTTCATTTAAAAACAATTTTAAGATTACATAGAAAATCATGCAATTTTTACGTTTTTTCCATTGTTTTTTCGAGATAACAATTAAGATATTGGGTTTTGTAATGTATTTTCATTTAGTTTTTTTTACAACATTTGTTAATGAATTCATTAAGCTTCTAGAGACTATCTAGAAATATTTTTATTTATTCAACTGTTATATTTTCTAAATGATATCTACTTACAAAAATTTTCCCTCAATTTATATTTTTGATATTATAAATAAAGATTTTTAAAATGTGAAAAAGATGTATTATTTAAGAATAGTCTTTCGTTTTTGTGGTATCGCTCTTTTATTAGAAAAATGATCATTAAATATTTTTCATTATGTATTAATATAATATAAATGAACACGACATTGCAATGAATATCAATTTAAATGTAATAATAAATATCGTAGGTGTGTCTGAAACATAGTTAATAGAATGTCCAAAGAACTTTCATGGTAATTTGTTATTATACAGTTCTTTTTTAATTTACAATTAACTTTTAATCTTTGGCTGTCACTAAACCAATACTTAAAACTTTTTAAAAAAAATTACCATTCAAATTACAATGTTAAAATAAGTAATTAGAGATGTTCTTAAAATCCAAAGTATAAATTAATGCAAACTTAATATTTTTAATCATTTATTCATGACTTTTAAAACTTATAGAATGTTAATAGTAAAAAAAAGTAACTTATAAAAATTTTTAGAAAACTAATCTTACTTCCAATTTTTTTTTAAACATCCTAATTACTAAAATTATCTCACTTCAACACTTAAATTATATATAGCTCACTTCTAAATAACTCTTAAAAATTATAATTTTTCAACTCACTCTTTCATTATCAATTTAATATACATATTCTAATTAGTTATCTTAGTCCCAAGAAACGATGATATAGAAATGTTTCCTAAAAAGTAATTAATTAGATTCCCTCTCTCTATTTAACTTTTACCAAACCACCATCACTCATTTCCCATTGAGTATTAAAAATTATTTTTCAATAATTAAAAAGCAACCCTTTTTAAAAATGTTTTAATCATTTATCTATTTTCTTTTTCATGACGCAAAATTTTTTTAAAATTTATATTTTGGAACAATTTTTAAAATATTTTTCATATTTTCTTAAAACCATAGCAAAATATATAATTAATTGTTGAAAAACCAAAAATTACCATTTAAATAAATATATTTGATCAAAAACAAGACCTTATTTTCATCTTTTTTATCTGTCATATAAAAACAAAAAAATCATAAATTTTAAGAGGAATTTATAATTTAAGAAAATCTAAATTTTATAAAAATGACAAAAATATTTTACCACCAATTTTACTACATTGGATAATAAATCATTTTAAATCTTTTTGTTATGAATTTTGAAAAAACTATTTCAATAACTTTATAAATCCAAATATTTATTTCTTTATTTTTATTTTACTCATGTTAAAATTTTATAAAAAAGATTTTTATTACATAAAATACATTGAAATCCATTGGGAAAAATGTAATTGTTTTAACCTTCATCAACAAAAGAAACAATATTTTTCTTCTTAATTTCATAAAAGAAAAAGATCTTCTTTTTTAAATAAAATCTGTTCTAATAACAGAAAAGACAAATTTTTCTCTATATAACTTAATTATCATTTTCTTTAACTTGTTTATTTACTATTATCTTAACTTTATAAAACATATCACTTTTTTTTTATTTCCCTTGTAGGAGTTTTCATTATCAATTATAGCTATATTTCACGACAAATCCAAAAATAAATATCATTATTCACATCCACTAATTTGTAATTTATTTGTTTTTCCATCCATTCAGATTGCTTACAAAATCATTAACACTTGCACTTCCGCTTGTTTTTTTACTTACTTTGTGGTATCTCGTAGTAAAGAAGGAATTGATATTAACGTAGTTGAATTGTCTTTTTATGGTAAATTACATTTTTAATCATTGAAAAATTAATCACTACTACATACAGCTGTGAAATTATTAATTAATTTAAAGAAACATTTCGATTTAAATTGAATTTAACTTTTTTAAATAAACTAGTGCACATTTTGTCTATCTCTTTTTTATACTACTTTTTTTAATGAACATTCAAATTTTCTAAAATGAAATTTAATCCCTAGTCACTACTGATTAGGCTAAATTTTTCTTTATCTTGTTATCGTATTCCATTAATTATTTAAAAAAGCGTTTTAACAAATTTATATATTCTTGTTAATAATTATTTCATTTTTTTATTTCTTAATTCATTCCTCTATTTTTGTAATATCTTATGGAAAAGAGTAAAAATTTGGAGAATATAATAATGTTGTTATCAATTAGCAAACTTAGGCGGAGAACTTTTGAAACATTCTTAACGATAAGTGGTGATAAAAAGATAGATACACATTTGTATAATTCATTTCAAAATGCCATCATTCAGTTACGCCCACAAAAAATTAAGGTTGTGATGGTAATATTTATATAATATTATTATTTTATTTCTTTCTTATATATCTTGGGGTAATGTAGGATGAATTTAGGGTTTATATAATCATTCCATTATTACTTTAGATGTTTTTTTTTCCAATATTGTCATTAGTTAACAGTATTTTAATTTATATTAGAGTTGACTATTAGTTTAATGATATATTTCTTTTATATAATTATTATATTTTGTCATTGAAAAATAAGTTTATAATATTAATTACATGTTTATATTATTTAGGTACAAATATGTTTATTTCATCCTATGGTTTATATGTTGCCTTGGTTGTTTTTGTAGCATTCTTTGGCACTTCTTGTATTGCAGCTGATCTTTCTTCTCCAACATGTAATGAGGTATATATTATATTTACAATTCCATAATAATCAGTTTTTTACAGATTTATAAAACATCCAGTGAATTAGATGCCAAGTTTCTTGCATGCAAAGTTTATCATAACTCAATTGCTACATCTCTAGAAGCTATTCGCGTAACTAAAGAACTTGAACAGCTTTTGGTTCTTAATGGAATTGTAGTTGAAGGAAATGAAACTGGTATCCCTGAGATCGCAGATGATGGAGAAGATGAACGTGAAAAAAGAAAACACGAATACTTAAGATTTGGAAAGAGAAAGCACGAGTATTTAAGATTTGGAAAGAGAAAGCATGAATACTTAAGATTTGGAAGAAAGTAAAATATAAAAAATTTCTAAGAAAATATAACAATAAAAATTTAAAAGACCCATCCAAGCATAACTCGGTTTTTTTATTAATCTTTATATAGTAAAATTTAAAACGAAGACTGTTTTAATTTACATCAAATGAAAAAAAATCAAAAATCTATGCATATTATTATTATACACATGAATGGCATTATGACATGGCTTTTATTAATACATCATTAAGTGATCTCATCACACTCCTCCATCTGGAAAAAAATCAATCAAGATGATTAAGCTTATAAACAAATAAATATATTTTGTCTTTTTACAAACCAAATTTTTTTGTTGTTCTTGACATTAATGATACATTCTATTTCATTTTAATCATGTGTGATTTAATAATATATAAACACGTAGCAGGTGTAGTTACACATTTATTTTTTTTAACTAATTCTTGACATAAATTTAGTATTATTAAAGTATTCTTTATTATTAAAATTTTAATTTTCTTTTATCTTAAATTTTTATCGAGACATAAAAATAAATATGGGGAAACAGATAATATTTTTTATACTGTATAATTTTTTTTGTAAATAATTTTTATTTTCAATGAGAATATTTAAAATTGAATAAATGTTGCTTTTTGGTATATCTAACACCAAATATATTCTGGTATAAATAATGACTCGTAAAAAATATTATGCATTAGTCATTAAATATTTTAGTTTTTTAACTATTTATCTTCATTATAATCACAATTGTTATTGATGATATATTAAAAATTTTTTACTCATATGTTTATAATAAATAAGCCGTGAATTTTGTAAATATACAACAATTATTTTAACTATATCAAATTATCTTTATTTAACATAAAAATTGAAAAAAAAATTAGAAAATTAATTTTGTAATATCGAAATGTGAGACCAGAAAACTAAAAACAATAATCGTTTTGATTGTTACATTTTTGATACCATATAATTAGAATTTTAAAAATTTATCAAATTTACTCTAAATAATTTGTTAAAATATATTTTTATCTCAGCTTTTTTTTAAGCGGCGCGGCCCATTCAAATATTACATAATAAATATTTTATATAAAATAAAAACATTTATTGTTACAAAATTTTTTAGTTTCATTTTATATATAATAAAATTATGTAAAAAGCATTTTTATTATTTGCAGATTTTTTTCAAATAAAACATGGCTCCAACAAATAGGCATGAAACAAAAGAATCTGAATACGGTTATGTTTATGGGGTCTCTGGACCAGGTAGTTTTTTTTTAAAAATACATTTAAATACCTTTTTTTTTAGTTGTAACAGCTGAAAAGATGGCTGGAGCTGCTATGTATGAGTTAGTTCGTGTAGGGCATACAGAATTAGTTGGAGAAATTATCCGTCTTGAAGGGGATTTTGCCACTATACAAGTTTATGAAGAAACGTCAGCTGTAACAATTGGTGACCCAGTTCTTAGAACAGGGAAACCACTCTCCGTTGAATTAGGACCAGGAATTATGGAATCTATTTTTGATGGTATACAACGACCTCTAGAAGCCATAGCTAAGAGTACGAAATCCATTTATATTCCAAAAGGTTGTGATAAAATCAAAAATATTGATAATCGTTAAATTTATATTACAGGTGTTCGTACTAATGCATTGGATAGACAAAAAAAGTGGCATTTCATACCTTCTAAACATGTAACCGTTAATTCTCATGTTACTGGAGGTGATATTATTGGAACTGTCCAGGAAAATGAACTAATTAAACATAGTATAATGGTTCCACCAAATTGTTTTGGTACTGTTACATCAATTGCAACTGCTGGTGACTATTCAGTAGATGAAATAATATTAGAAGCTGAATTTAATGGAGTTAAGACTAAATATCCTATGCTACAAATATGGCCAGTTCGGACGCCACGTCCAGTTGCTGAAAAACTTGCTGCCGATTACCCACTTCTCTGTGGGCAACGTGTATTAGATGCTCTTTTCCCATGCGTCCAAGGAGGTACAACCGCTATTCCAGGAGCTTTCGGTTGCGGAAAAACTGTCATTTCTCAATCTCTCTCCAAATACTCTAACTCCGATGCAATTATTTATGTTGGTTGTGGAGAAAGAGGAAATGAAATGTCTGAAGTATTACGTGATTTCCCAGAACTTACAATGGAAGTTGATGGTGTCACAACATCCATTATGAAACGTACAGCTCTCGTAGCAAATACATCTAACATGCCTGTAGCTGCTCGTGAAGCTTCTATTTATACTGGTATTACTCTTTCTGAATACTTCCGTGATATGGGATTGAATGTTGCTATGATGGCTGATTCAACCTCTCGTTGGGCTGAGGCACTTCGTGAAATTTCTGGACGTTTAGGAGAGATGCCTGCGGATTCTGGATATCCAGCCTATCTTGCTGCTAGACTTGCCTCATTTTATGAAAGAGCAGGTAAAGTAAAATGCCTTGGTGGTCCAGAGATACGTAATGGTTCAGTCACAATTGTTGGCGCTGTTTCACCACCTGGTGGTGACTTTGCTGATCCAGTTACTTCAGCTACTCTTGGTATTGTACAAGTTTTTTGGGGATTAGACAAAAAATTGGCTCAAAGAAAACATTTTCCTTCAATTAATTGGCTTATCTCATATAGGTGATTATTATTTTATTTATTTCTTGTTTAATTATATGTGTTTTAGCAAATATATGCGTGCTCTTGATGATTATTACGAGAAGAACTATCCTGAATTCGTTAGTTTACGTACTAAATGTAGGGAAATTCTTCAGGAAGAAGAGGATTTATCTGAAATTGTACAACTTGTTGGAAAAGCATCACTTGCAGAATCAGACAAAATTACGCTTGAAGTAGCGAAACTCATTAAAGATGATTTTCTACAGCAAAATGGATACACTCCTTACGATAGATACTGTCCATTTTACAAAACTGTCGGAATGTTGAAAAATATGATTGGATTTTATGATTTAGCACGTCATGCCGTTGAAACAACAGCTCAGTCAGAGAGTAAAGTAACTTGGAAAATTATAGAGGATCATATGAAACCATTGATGTATGAATTAACTTCAATGAAATTTAAAAATCCATCAACTGAAGGAGAAGAGAAAATAAAAAGAGACTATGAAGATTTGTATGATAGAATGGTAAGTGCTTTTAGAAACATTGAAGAATAATTTTATTTATTATTGTTACAACTAAAACGACACGGCAAAATTTTAAATATTTTCAACAAAAGAACACTATACTAACATAATTAATTATATCATATCTACATATTTTTATATAATAAATCATTCATATTAAAAGACTTTTTTATTTAGCATTTTATGTATATTATTATTATTATTTGTATTGTTGAAAAGCAATTATTTTTGCTAATGTTATATTTTATGAAAAAAATAACTTTTAATTATTTTATGGCGTATATTAAAAACAGACTAATGTGATGGTGAAGTTTCTATATTTTAAGATATTTTTATTTCTTTAAATATGAATAGATAAAAATTAATTAATGTTAAAAAACAGAGAGAAAATAAATAAGAATATCCATTTATATATAATAAATAATTTACCATTACTTAATGGGGGTTATATTTTTTAAGAAAAAAAATAGAATGCTATGGAATTTATTTCATGTCTTTTCTGTTAAAAATCATGGAATATTAATTTTCTATTTTTGAATAAACATAAGTTAAATAACTTCTTTTTAATAAGTAACTAATTTGCTTATTTTGTATCGCAAAAGCATATTTAAAGTTACTAGACAAATACAGTTTTTTAACAGTGGGACAATTGGTATAACCATAAAGTAAGGGTCATATATTTTTATTCAAATTTCAAAAAATATAATACAGAATATATTTTTTTAAAAATGACAAATTATTCAAAGAACATTAAAATAAATTTATTTTTGGCTTTTGTTTGTATAATAGATTTTATATATGGCTATTTGTTAGCACGCAAAAATTAAAATTATGAAATAATATTGTTAGATTTACATTATAAAACTTTTCGAAAAATTACAAAGATAAATTAAAATGGTTATTTTAGATATGATTAGCATATAATATAAAATATTAAATTATAGTCTAACTTTTGAATAAAAGAATTGTGACTAATATTCTGTAATTTAGTCTGATAATAATATTGAGAAAATAATCTTTAGTCATGAACCATATGAATTGTGTTATACTTATTGTCAAAATAATAATTTTACAAACTTTATTACATTTGTAATTAAAATATAAATATTTAAATTTTGACTAGAAATTTTATTAAAATAACCATAATTAAAATCACATAAAAGAATGTGTGTTGTAAGGAATCGAAAAACAAATGCATATTCTGTCATTCGAGATTCAACTCCTACTTCAACATTAAAATCAACCACCAAATCAGTAGTGGGAGTAAAAAATACAATAGGTACTACAACTCCAATTGCGTTGTCAACTAGTAATTGTAAACATTCTAAAGCATCTAATAATCCTGCATTTAATTTAAATATAAGTGGTAAAACGGTAAAGGCAACAAATCACATAGAAGGTATTAATTCACAAGCACCACATAATAATTATATTAAATCTTTCCATGGTAAGTAAAAAAACTTTTAATATATTTATCCATTTTATAGCAATTAATAAAATTCATGAAAATATAAAGGAAGAAATAACACAAGGAAATGATAGTATTCTTTTATGTACATCTTTAAAAAAACAAGATTCATCAGAAAGTCAAAAACTAGATGGATTATTGGAAAGTACTCAAGTTACAGAAAAAATAGGAACAGGAAATAACAGTATTCCGAGAGAGAAAAAAAGGTGTGACCAAAGCGAAGAAGATGATGAACATTATGAAATTGTACAAGATGCCACTGTCCTTAATGAAGATGATACACTATATGGTATTGAAAAAATCATGCCTGAATTTCATTTATAAAAATGTAATGCTAATTTAATGAAATAGATTTTGTATAATTTTTTTAGTAATGTAATTATTAACAAATCAACTAGTAATAAAATCATATGCAAGTTAAAAATTAACTTTTTTTAAACAATCTATTTTACACATCGCCAAATAAATAAAAATCATGTAAATTCTTTTTAGATAGGAGAAATAATAAGATACATACTAAAAAAAATAAATTACAGATTTAAATTGTATAGCGTAATTTTATGTTTATAACTTATTCAAAAGTCGATTATATGAAACATTCTCATACCAAATTGTACATAATCATCCATTGGGTCTCCTAGTGTTTAACCAGTGAAAAATATATGAGTAAAAAAATTTAAAAAAATAACCAGCACATTCGTAGACATAATTTATAAATTAATTAAAAAAAAACAATATGAACATATATTACAAAATTAAAAATATAAAAAAATTATTTACCACTGAAATTAACTTTAAAACAAACATAAAAAAATTAAAACGCTTTTCTACTACTGGTCAGTCGATGACAAAAAAAAACTAACGAAATTCCTTTTGAAATACAATTTTCTATGGATTTATACTTTTATACATAGAATCCAACTTTTGTTGGATTGGCTCAGTTAATTGACCTACATTATCTAAAAGATTAATTATATTAGGAACTTGACTGCAGTCATAATTATCACTTTCATCAATAAGAGTATAAGCATATCCTTTATTAATTCTTCCAACTCTCCCAATTCTGTGGTGAAATGATTCAAAATGTTCCGGCAAATCATAATTAATGACATGATTCAGGGAATAAATATCAATTCCACGACTTAATAGGTCTGTTGAAACAAGTATTTGGATATCAGATGATGTTTTCTGAAATTCTTCTAAATATTGTTCTCTTCTCAATGAAGATAAATTTCTAAAAGCGGAAAAATCAACAAAAAAGCAACATATAAAACTTACCCGTTGAATTCATTACATTGAACGTTTGACATCGTCATACATATGTAGCTTGTCAATTGTTTACACCAGAGAATTGTGTCTGTAAAAATAACAATTCTCGTACATGGTACATCGCCTTTCGTAACATCAGATGCTCTAATAATTCTTATAAGTTCCAAGAGTTTCTCTGGCTTTTCTTTTCTTTCTTTCACAAAATACATTTTGTGAATAATATTTGGATTGTAGTAAAAATCTACCTGACTATATTGAACATGATGAAACTCTTTAATTTTTTCAAAATCTCTTCCTGTGTACTTTTCCAAGAATGATGAAACTTTTGGGGATGAAACAGACATAAAAACTGACACTTGAATATCTAAACTTGGTGAACAGGATCTCATAAATTCCATAATATTTGTTAACTCCTGTGAATGATCATCAATAACAAAATGATCGCACTCGTCAATAATAAAATATCTCAACGAATTCAAACGAATCTGTGAGCCTTCCAACATCTTTCGTAATCTCCCTAACGTACCCACAACTATATCACATCCCTGACAAACTTCTGCCATATTATAGTTAAAATTGTACCCTCCGACGACACGTGAACACGATACATTTAGACCTGTAGTTAACTTAAGAATCCTGTCGGAAACTTGAAAGGCTAATTCCTTAGACGGTACAATTATTATTGCAAATGGCGATTGTGGTGTCTCTTTATAGCCATCCTTTGATTTACTAGCAGAAACTTGGTGAATAATTGGAATGATATAGGAGACAGTTTTTCCGCAGCCAGTACGAGCAGAAACCTGCAAATTCTGACCTTTTAACATCAAAGGTATAACACGTTTTTGTATTTCTCTTGGTCTTTTATAAGCAGCAATCTGAATATTCTTGCATAAAACAGGATCTAACCCAGAAGTCTCCCAAGAATTAGCAAGTTCCTTGTCATTGTTAAATTTATACGATGATATAATCTCGTTAGGAGGAATATCGCAAGAATCGGACAAATTTTTTTGAATATAACTTTTCCTGTTTTCCGATATTTCAGTGCATTCCTTACGTTTTGGTATATGTAACTCCCTACTCTCATTAAAAGACCGTCCTTTAGGGCGTTCATTATTATTGGAGGAAAATCTATAACTTTGGCCAAATACATTTCGCGGATTGTTTTCATTTCTTTTTACTTTAGGTGGTCTCTCCAAACTTAAAGAAGCAAAGGAAAGTTCATCGGGGTCCTGTGAATCCACTCGAGGGAATTTTCTATAGTCCGAGAAAACTGACATTTTTCTAGACGAATTTTAATTAAATATAAAAACTAAAAAAAGGATAAAACACTAATAACTCAAACTTACCTGTATTAATGAATTTCGCAATCACAAAAATTTATATACATACGATGGCATAAAAATAAGATGACCAAGTGTATTCAAGATTCACAGTGACAGGATTTGAAATAGAATGAGGTAGAAAAAGAAATGGTTAATTGTAAGTACGCACGATATTCCAAACAAGAACTTTATATTTCTTTAAGTACTAATTTTTCTCTATGTAGCTGTTAAAATTTTCCTTGATAGAAATGTTTGATTTACTCACGAAAAGCAATGAGGTGTCCTGTAATGTTTTTCTTCATCAAATTATTTAAAATTCTGTCTAAGATTATAGAGTTTTCTATTAATGTATGAGTGGATGGGCATTTAGTTTTTAATCTTATAAGATTGTTGTTTAAAGTTCTTTTTTGTTACCAAGACTATCATGATACATTCTGTGTATTTGTGACAAGTTAATGTTAAGCTTTGATAAAGTGCAAAGTTCGCGGTCTGATATTTTTTATGTGATGAAGAAGTGTTTAAAGTTCAAATTTAATAGAAATCTGTGAATGTTATATATTTAATTTCAACCAATGTAAATTTATGGAACTATACCATTCCAAATATTATAAATGAGTTGGTTAAATACTTCAGTATTTGAACGATGCTTTCGAGCTAATAGTAATTATTAGTCGATGGTGTTTTCATACTTTTTTACATCATTATAATTTATAAGTTAGTGGTTAAAACATTCTAATAAAAAAGTATATAATAATCTATTGAAATATTCGACTATAATAATGGGAAACGAGTTGGTTCTTTCCTTTTTCGGCAGGACTACCATCAGAGTTAGTATCTGAAATGTAATTAATAAATATATCATGAATTAAATTGCTCAACAATGATAAGATTCTTGTTTGTTTGATGAATATTATTTCAAAATTTTTTGAGAAATAAATAATCTGTAAAGCATTTCATTTATTTTAATTTGATTATATTAAATTACCAACATTTAATTCCATAATTTATGATTATCTAGAAGCTTCCCTCGTTTAGATCAGATACCATTGATTTATAAAAAATTTATTATATGCTTCTAGTGGAAGAAATGTGTGTCAAGTAACTAAATAAATAACATTAAAGTAGTTTCCTTACAGCTACTTCAACTAATTTTTGAACTAATGTTTAAGATGGACATTTAAAAAAATAGTTTTTTAACATTAGAATAAAATAAATAAACTTTTTGCTTCTATACTAAAATTTTTATTTCCTAACTATCACTGTTCAAAAGTTAATTGTACTTGAAAAAGTAATTATTAAAATTTCATATTTTAATTAGGATATTTTACCTTTTTTTCCTTTTTATCATTAATTTTAGCATGGAATATGAAACACAGAATCATCATAACTTTTGAACCTTGAAATTGAGAAAAAAAAGATACATTATTAAGTTAATTTAACATATTTATAATATCAAATGCTTTTTAGTCATTTCCATATTAGTATAACCCAAAAAAAATAAGAAAAATTAAATACAATTTTATTAAGTTAGTATAAAAGGTCAAGGAAGATTGTAAAGTTTGTGTAAATGCTTATCGTTATAATTCGTAAATGAGTTTCAGCATATTTTCCAAGGATAAAATTTTTTAAAATGCTTTTAAGAATCGCTAAAAAAACAATAAAAAAAGTTTTATGAAAAAATTGATAAAATGCTACATTTTAATATAAATAATTTAACAAAACATTGACTTTTAATCTTTTACTAGTTATGATTTTTTTCAGAAATTTGTTTTTAAAAGTTGCATTTTTAATTAAACATTTAATCAAAATAACCTTGTGTTTATGAAAAAATAATCATAAAATGCCAAAATACAATAACAATAAATCAGATGCTTTTGAATTACCCATAAACTTTTTATTTATATAAAAAACGAAAATATAATTGTTAATAAAAAAACTAGTATTAAGTAATTGTAATTCAAATAAAATAATTTCTATGTGTACATAAATTCTTCTAAATATTAGCCAAATTGATGAAATTTGAGGGCTCTTGATAATAATAAAGACTTAATTTTTATTAAACCACACAGGAAATTTGATACTTTTATTGTAAAACTTATAAGAGAAATACAAGATTAAATATTATATTTTAATAGTTACATGAGTTCATTCATTAATGTTAGTTTTAAGCTTACCAAGGTCATACTAACAATAGACCCAAAATAATGAATTAAATTTTGAGGTAACTTGTATCATGAAACCAATTTGAGAGACCAAAAAAATAATAAATTTAATTTGAGAATAGTGAATTTTAATTTTATGTCAAAAAGTAATAATTTTCAGTACTTTTAAAAATGATGTAGATCAAGGTTACTCTGATGATATGATACTTATTATTAATATCTCACTACAGAAGATAAAAAAGTAATATCAAAATACATTGAAAAGTTTATTTCTTAAAAAATTTCTGTTTTCATTATATTAAAGAAACCGCCAAGGTTAAGAACAATTCAACTTTACTACGAGTTTATCAAAAAAAAAAACCAAATTGATATTCTTAATCAAGTTGTCCATTAAGGGAATGTTGTAGTAATTTTTATTATTATCCATATTTCTTAACATCTTTATATTCTATAGAATCTCTGTCACTTGAGTGTCGTCCTTTGTTCCTTAAACAATTTAACTATTAACCCCACCTCTTTTCTTCAATGAAAGAGAATGTACTATATAAGAAGTAGACATGAAGGTATGATCATTAAAGCTAATCAGTTTTCATATTCTGATATATCATTATTGCGAGCCTAAGAAAAATGGATTTAAAAATGAATTTTATTTTAATTTTACTACTTTCATTTTCTCAAACTATCTTATCCGCTAGATCATATCAAGGTTCAACGAATGCTTTAGATAACGCCGTTACAGGTATTTATTTTACTTTTTCTTATCAAATTATCTTATTATTTTTTCTCTATTAGGTGAACCAATTGTTGAATGCTTAGAAGACAGAGTAAAGTTAACATTTAGAACGGAAAAACCATTTGGAGGAAGAATTTTTGTTAAAGGAATGATTGACAGTCAAGAATGTGTTAAAACATTTAATGGAAATAGCAAGAATGCCATTGATTTTGAAGTTTTAAATGGTGAATGTAATATGAGAAGATCAAGAAAAGTAAGTAATTATTTTTAGATACCTCCTGGTGATTAAGAATAATAAAGAAATAATTTACTATTATTTAATGATAATTATTTAGATTGGTCCTGATCAGAGAGGCGTTGAACAAGCGGTTACAGTAATTATATCATTCCATGATACATTTATTACAAAAGTTGATAAAGCATATAGAACTACCTGCTTTTATATGGAAACTGATAGGGTTGTAACAAATAGTGTTGATGTTAGTGCATTACCAACAACAGAAATTACAGACACAGCTAAAATGCCTATTTGCACGTATTCTGTAAGGAGGGGATCAGTCACTGGAGCAATTGTGACATATGCAACTGTTGGAGAACCAGTTTTCCATGTTTGGGAATGCGATTCTGATATGTTTTCAATGCTTGTTCACTCATGTTTTGTTGACGATGGTGATGGAAATAGTAGGAAAACAATTATTGATGAACATGGTTGTTCAACGGATACCCTTATCCTTCCAGAATTAACATACAATCAACAAAATAATATGGCTTACTCAGAAGTTAATGTATTTAAATTTGCTGATAAAGTAACTACATATTTTCAATGTGCTGTCTCAACTTGCATGATATCTGAAGGTATGTGTGTCGGAAGAACACCACCTAAATGTACTAGTGCTACTTTAACCTCCAGAAACAGGCGTTCATTGGAAAATAAAAGAATTACAGCCGTTATTAGAAATTCACCAGAAAATTCAACCATTGATGATCCATTTACAATGGATTTATCTGCTGATAAAATCGTTGTTCTTGATCTTGATGATGCACAAGCAAAAAGAATTGGAAATCTCATAAATCCAGAAAAAGCCATATTATCTACTTTAGGAAATCAAGATAAATTTGAAACAGTATCGTCTATTCAAAACGAAGCATCTCAACTCTGTATATCACATAACATGATTATTATCTTAATACTTCTTTCAAGTTGTACACTTTCTGTTGCAAGTGCCATTCTTGTAGCATTTTTCTTGAAATTGAAACGTCAAGAATCAGTAACGTTCACCAAACATTAGTTTAAAAATGTATCTCAACATTCTTTATTGTCTTTAATCATTCCACATGAAAAAGTTCTCATCATACATCATAAAAGATGTTCAAGGGCGATTTATTTTCTATTCACTATTATAATAAGAAGATTCTTTCGGGATATAGTCGAATTTTTTAATCTTAATTCTCATTAATGGTTTAAAAATTAACTACTTTTGTTTTTCCTTAATTTCTATTGTTTTATAAATACAAACTTCTTTTAATTTAATAAACGATCTTCTTTGATGGAAACTTTTACAAACATCTTTTTAAATATTATTCTATTCTTTTAACATATACAAGTACTTTCATTGTTATTATTAACAATATAATTTAAATACAATCATTCTTGTGAATCTACGAAAAAAAATTTAATAGACTCTTAGAAGAGGAAATGAAATAGAAAAGTTGCATAACCTCTTGAAATTTATACTTTAAAACTATTGTAAAATAATATTAACCTTTATATTTTAAATATATATTAAAACAAACTCAAGGTAATCTAAATCCAAATTGATACTTTAAAATAATTATATATATTTTATAAACAATTTTTTATTTACTTTGAAAAATTGTCTTATTTTTACAATTTTTATAATAAAAGAGAAAGTAGTTCAAGATTTGAAAAAAAGTAAAAAATATTTATGAAAACAAAATTAAAGTTATATCTATACCTAGATTGAAGTAAAAATTTCCAAAAACATAAAATCGTGAAAAATTTATTTGACTCTTAAAACGATATGCATATTGGAGTAGTGACTTTAAAATATTTAGAGGTATTTTCAAAAGTGATTTGCTCACCTTTGTTTTGTCGGGGTTTATAGAAATTTTTAAAATGAAGGATGTTTATATTCCTCCACTTCAGGGAAATTCTTCTGTAAACAACGACATTAATTTCACTAAATTCTTGAATGATGTAACTGAAGCAACTGCTTTTGATGCGGACATCCTATTTTTGAATAGAAAAGCGCAGGAGTTAAGGAAAGTCAATTCAATTGGTGGGCCTTCAAGTAAAATGCTTTTTCATATCAACAAAAAAAGCGTAAGTTTTTTCGCATAAGTATTCATAATATGTTATTTATAGTTTCCTAGAAAAAAGAAGGATATATCTATACCTGAACGCCTTCTTCCACAACTACAAAAAGCACTGGCTGAAGAAGTGGAGACATATGTTTTGAAGAAAAACCCTCATAACCTTTCACTTTATTTTCAAAAAGTTATTGATAATAATAAAGAAATTTCTAATAATCAGATTTGGAGAAAAGTCTTATATTTCTTTAATAAACCCATACCAAACAAATATAAAACCACATTGGAACTTAGAAATTCGGAGGAATTTTTCGAAAGATTAATGCAATTTTCAATAACATACCTACAAAAAGAGTTCAAAGAACACATGGAAAATGTTGTTTCAAAAAATCTAAAGCTAGCTAAAAGAGGTGGTAGACCTGGAAATGAATATTTGATCGAAGCATTCTTAAATGTTGTCAGATTAAAGTGTTATGTTGATGTAGAAGATGGTATTTTTGGTAGTCACCCAATTTGGCAAGTTATATTCTGTGCTTTTAGAATAGGTGACTATGAACTAGTTGGAAGGTGTGTTGAAAAAATTTCCAACAAAGGATCATATAAAAAAATAATTGATATTTTAAAACGATCAATTGAAAACATTAAGTTATCAAAGGATGAAGAAGAAAGTTTGAAAGCTGAATATGATGAAGAGATCAGCAAATCTAGAGATCCATACAAAAAGGCTATATATGGAGCATTTTTAAACAAAGAAGTTAATGAGGTAAACGATAATTTGGAGAATTGGTTATGGAGTAAATTAATTTCTGTTTATGTTTGTAAAGACGATGGGAAAACAAAGTTCGTTGAACTTCAAAAATTAATCAAAGAAGAATGTGGCGAAAATTATTTTGTTGATGATCAAAGAAATTATACCAAGTATTTTGGTGTTCTCTGGCTCACTGGTCAATTTGAAGCTGCGATAGATATTTTATACCGGGGTGAGTATTTAATTGAAGCAACTCACATTGCAATACTATGTCATGAGGCTGAATTTTTATTGATTTTACCAAATTTATCCGATGAAATGTTGTTACCATGTAACTACTTAAATACATATTTATATGGTCTTAATTTTCCTAAACTAATAATTTATTATATGCAACGTTTCGAAGAATCTGATGTTTTATCTTTCATTGCTTATGGTCAATTTTTGAAAAATTTTGAAACCTCTTCTAACGAAAACTTATTTGCAGTATGCGTCAGTAGAGTTCTTTGTGATAATGATATACAGAGAGATGAGATTCTTGGATATCTCAACGAAGATGGTACCGTTACAGAAGGCATTTTACATAGATATGGAAATGTTTGTGCTACTGAAGTTATTACTCAAACAGCAAAAGACTTAAATTTCCAAGGGAAACGCATTGATTCTGTCAAATTATATATACTTATTCGTGATGTCGATATGGCATCAAAGATTTTATGTGAATTGCTGGGATCTATAATTATATCAAAAGGTAGAAATCGTTCTGTTGTTCTAGACTTTGCTTCATGGTTTCTCAAATTAACTTCAAAACGTGAATATAAAATAAATGATGATGAGACATCATCAACATTGCAACTATTGTTAGATCTAGGAACATTTTTTGAGTATGCCCAAGAGAAGAGAAATCGTGAAGCAATTACATATATGCAACAATTTGAAATTCTACCACAATATATTGACTCTGTACAAAAAGCAGTTGATGCTTATCACACAATGACAACAGAAATTCGAATGATACTACCTGACATAGTACTCGCGTATGTTAATTGTCTTGTTGAACAAATAAATGATCAAAATGACGAAACCGAAAAAATATTTCTAAAAGAAATGGGTCAGGCATTATTTCAATATGTTGGTAGAATACCCTATAAATTTCCACCACATATTCACACCAAACTACTTCAACTATTTGGATTTTTTAAATAATTTTTGATTTCATTTTTTAATTTTCCTTCGTTACTAAAAACAATTAAATATTTACTAACAACGTTTATTTTTTGATCTTTGTACATTAATCATAGATATATTTTTTTGTGTTGATGATGGCAGTTGAATTGAAGGGCCAATTGGAGTGGCCTGCATTATTCTACCATCTTCTAATTGTACTGTTGCATTTCCCATTCCGGTTGATGACTCATCATTGTAATTTACAACATATTGTACCGGTTGACCATTTAAACTATTTCCAGCTGAGGGTAATGTTATAGTTCCACCATTTATTATTGCATCCTGAATTCTCCTAACATCATCTTCTGATACATTATTTACAGTTCCAAGATTAATAATTGTACCTGCTGGCATATAAGGTTGATGTGATTGATTTACCATACCGGAAGATCCTACATTTTGTCCATTATTATTATTAAATTTATTTTCATGATCCGCATCGTTGGATGTTGTAATATCTCTTGGTACAAAATCAATTAAAAAATCGAAATGATCATTTCTACTGACAGCCAATGAAATGTCGGTTTTTTGTATAGTTTTTCGTTTATGCTCCGTAGCAGCTTCATATGAGATTGTCATAAGTTCTTCAATAAACAACTCTGCCCCTATCGACAGAACTAGTGGTACCTCAGCAGATATCATTTGATCTCTTATTTGATCATCTATTTTCATAATCTTTTTAACTCTTGCTAATGGTAATACTTGATATTTAACTACATCTCTTAGAAATTTCTAAAAACACAAAATTCAAAAATAGATAATAAAACTTACAGCATCATGATTCTCTACTTCGCTTATTTTTTTCCTCCAAAATTCACTTTTACCACCTACATCCGTTGGAGGTACTGGTAATATATCAAGCATTTCATTTTGTTCCACCTTCGTTGAATCTCCCATTAAATTAATAGTCGTCTAAAATTTCAGCCAATAAAGAAACACTATTTGAAATTCAAGCGCAACTTTTTACAGTGTCGACTTCCTTCCAATATTATCCTGTTAAGATAGTCGGAAAGAACGTTGGCATGACCTAAACATTTGTCAAGAGTTATATGCCATTATAAGTTAAACAACTGTCATTTTTATATTCTCGTACTTATGTCAATATTTCACTTTATTTTATCATTAAATTGAAATTTTCACTTTATTTATTGAATAAATTACAGAGTCTTCTAGAATATTTTTAATTTGATTTAATTGTTTTTGGCAAATAAATCTCATTTTATTATTGAAAAGATCTTTGATTTTTTCAAAAATTTTAAGTAAAAAGATTTTAACATACGTGGAGTGAATTATGTTAAACATTTTTATTATAATTTGATTGAAAATAATATTGACAATAAAGAAATATATAAAAATAAATTGATGAGTATAAGGAATATGTGGTTAATTTGACATTATGAAAAAACATTATAGAACGTATAAATAATGAACTCTATTCATAAACTTACAAAGTAAATTATAAAATATTTTTTCATAAAAAATACATAATTAGCACCACTACTTTTATAAATGATTCTTAAAGAAAGAAACAAATGAATTTACATTTTACAAATATTATAAATTGTTAAATTAAACATGGGTTTGAGCTAACACGATTGTTATCACTATAAAAAGAACTATTTGTGTAGTAGTACATATATATCCTGAGTTTGATGTTATTTCGGATGTCAAAATTCTTATATTGTCAAAGAGTGATCTTTTATATGTGCGATATTTGATTTCTGGTCCTTTGTATTTTCCATCACTCCATGAACTTGTCTTTAATTCAATAAGAACAAAGTTCCCATCGGACCTGAAAGTTTTTCCAATAATTGAATTTTTACTTTCATCACATGGAATAGGTCCAGTAAGTGATTCAACACCAACAATAACTAAACTATCTTCACATCTTTGTCCTGGTGCTAAATTTTCACTTGCCAAGTCAATATCAACAAATTCAAATTCAATACTCTCCCATGGGTTTTCAGCTTTTATAACCCATTGACAGAAAGTTGGCTTTTTGTTAATGTAATCAGGATAGGTAGAAAGTGAAACTGTGCCAGAGGATTCATCATCAATAAAACCACAGTTACTATCTGTAAACATATGCTCCATTTTAAGTTGTTCACATTTTTCACCTTTAAATCCATAGGCACATTCACATTCACAATTTCCATTTACTTGACCTCCATTTTCACATATTAATGTACATTTATCTAAAGTAATGATATTATATTTGTATTTACTTTTTGTGATTTTTTTTGAAGTATTTAAGATTGTGAACACTTGACTTGGATATTTAAAATGTAATAGAGTAATGTTTAAATTTTATCCAGAGTTACGTTTCAAAATGTAAATAAGGAAGAATGAATGATGAATTGATCTAGTTGTAGTAATAAAAGGTAAACATAAGGGTTTTTTTTTGTAAACAACTAATATTTGAGGAAGAATGATGTTTTAACTCGTTTTAAGAAGAGGATGCCGAAGATGGTTAGCAAACACAAAAGTTGATTGAGTGCTTTTTTACTTTTGTAATAGGATATGGGAGATGAAGTAGTTTAATGGGAGGTTGACTTTGCCTTTCTTGAATCTCCAGCTGTTGTTGGTCAGTTAAATAAAGTTATTTGTTTTGATTGCTTAAGATAAAAAATGAAGAGAAAAATAGAGGAGAAGGTGCTTATAAAGTATTAAACATCTGGATAGGAAGATATATTAAGAGGTATAAATAGAGAAGGACAAAATATGACGAAGCTGCGCTCACCTTTTGATTTTGGATAATAGATAAAAAGAATTATTTTAATTAAAAAGCTTTTAAAATGTGAAGATGAATACATAATCCGGAAATTGAGCTGTCATAAATAATGGCCTTTCGGTATCTATGTATTCTTATGATAAAACAATCTCATTGAACATGGTTGTAAATTTGATTAGGTCAAGAATGAAGCATTTCATCTCATATTATATAATATAATTAAAATTTTCAATGAATTCAGTAGAAAAAACTATCTATTATGGTTTAAATTAAGATATTCCTGTCAAATATGTATTAAAAATATTTACTACTATTTGGTAGGTTTAATTATAATTAGTTAATGTTCTACTAAAAAGTCCTTTGTGTATTGATAATGAAGAAGAAGATAATTAGGAATTAAGAAAAAGAATGACAAATGTCCTGAAACATAATAATATCATTCTCTCTTAAATGACAGCTCAAGATGATTTGCGAACAGCTTGTACAATGGCAAATTAAGATAAAATTTTGTAGTTAAAAAGTTTGGTCATTGTTAAAGAAATTGCCTAATTAGTCAAGAGTTGTTCATTCAACACATTCTATAGCTAATTACCATTATAGTGTATGTAATTAGCTAATAACTTTGAAAATAATTAACAAAAAACTTACCAGTACAATTATACTTTATATTCAAAGTTCTGGAAGCGATAGGATATGGTCTATCACTTGTAAGTGCTCTAGTGATAATATCTTGACATGTCTTTGCATTTATGCAATCAACACCAAGGTGTACTGTTTTATTGGCTGCCTGCCAACTACAATGCCCACTTTCAATGAAGAATAAAGCTTCTGGGTTTATTGGGTTTTCTTCAAAAATTAAACAGGTCTCATCCATTATCTCTTCCATAGCATCACGAATACATTTGTCGATTTCAGGAGAATTATTTTTATCAAAGTTATAATTAATAGTTACGGAATAGATACTATCCAAAAGAGTTAATAGTAAAATAGGAGTAAAATACTTGATCATTATGTTTTTGATAAAGAACTATATTATAAAAGTAAAAATAATATCTAAATGTAAAAAGATGATATTTAAATGATTCAAAGAATATAAAATGATTAGTAAATTTTAAATTGAGTGTGGCACAACCCACTGATGGCAGGAAGTGTTTTGAGTTGGTAAACTCCACCCACTCGGTTATATATGCTTTTTATTTAGATGTGGTTAAGACTTTATATGAATATCTATATAAAAATATCTTATACTTTATTATTATTACAGATGTAGATTTAAAAAAATTAGGGCTTAAGCTTTTGGAAATGTCTAAAAATAAAATAACATATATAGGAAAAAAGATAACTACAAGAAATTGACAAACGACCTAAGAAAGTAAAAGTTTGATAGCGATATGTCAAGAATATTGGCAAATTATATGTCATATCATGCTTTAACATGAAAAAAGAAAATGAAAATGATAAATAGTGGGATTTTAATAATAGATAATAGTGCAATATTTTGTGGAAGTTTATAACATTTTATGGAGAATGAAATATGAATTTTACCAAAACAACTTGAGTACCAACATATAGCGGTAATTATTTGATCATTTTTAATTTTATTTATTATAAACATTAATAATTGCTTGGTATTTAGGTAAAAGAAATGTGAATGAACTTTAAAATATAGTTAATGGAAATAATTGGATTACTCAAATTAATACTAAAATGGTTTTTAAATGTGGTATTTTGGAGAATCAAAAAGATTTTAGAATAGGATAAGTGATAACAAAAGACGTTTAATGAGTAAATATAAAGTTTTGCAATTAGTAATACAACTTTCATGCCTAATTTCTCTTTAATAATGAAAGTATTTTAGTGAATGATTAGTTGTTTTGGCATCTTACAGCTCCGTATATTAATATGATCAAGGGCATTAACACACCTTTTATCACATTTTAAATGTGTTTGCCTATAACATTACCAAAATTATAATATTGTTGAAGATGTTTTCTATCATATGTAAATAGATTTTATCAGATATACTAATAGTAATGTTTTCTCAATTAACATATTTTATTTCTAGTAGATTGTATAATAAAAAAAGTAAACATGACTTTTTAAGATATATGAAATTGTAAAATAAATTGCCTTTTAGTTTAGAAAAGATTTTAGTAAAAGACAATATAAGCTTTTTAATATATCGTTAGATGGTATTAATATAGTGACGATAGAAACTAACAATTTTTGAAAAATTAAAGTTTATAAATTAAATTTAATACTATGATTTCATTTATATGTTAGGAACTATTCCGCACATTGTTACTATCAATTTTATTTTTAATTTTGACATAATATTTAAAGTAAATTTCAATGATTACTAAATAATGTAAATTCACAAGAAAAGATTCATGTAGAATAAGATAACATGAATTTGATTAACAATATATCATTCAGATGATTTCTGCATTTATTAATATCTTATAAAAGTTGTTAATATATTAAAGGAAAAATAGTTAGAATATACTTCATTATTCATAATCAAAGAAATGATAAAATCTTCCAAAATTAAAAGCTTTTGTATGAGTAACAAGAGTAAATAGCAAAATGTTCTCTTGATAGTATTATTTTTGTATAGTAGAGGTTCTTCTTAAACTTAAATCCCTTATCCAATTATTCTCCCAATCTACTTTCATCTATTCACAATCTTAAATTATCATGGACTATTATCATCCTGAAATACAACAGTACTAACTTTGTTAAGTACTTAAAAAGAAGTTATATTGTAGATTACAAAAGATTTTAAGATTTAAATAAAGAAATTGATAGAAAAGAGGAGTAGAGAGATAATTGAAATTAAATTGAACTTAAGTTGAATGCATAAGTTAAGTGATTATAAAGGAAATTAGAATATGATTATGGGAAAATATTTAAGATTATAGGTTGTAACAAATAATCAATTTATTGTAGTATATAAAATTAAATTTGAAAATTTATTTAAATTTGATTAGTTAATGAAAATACAAACAATAGGGAAGGAAATTTTTAAATAATTAAATAATTGCGGTGTTATTTTTATTGTCTCTAGTGATTTGAATATAAAATATAACGCTTAAAGACAAATGATATAATCCAAGAAAGTTTTGTGTCTAAAGACTTTTAATAATTCAGCATCTGTCATTTCTTCAAAAAGAAATAGAAAAATGATTGAAAAGGGAATATAAAAGAAACGTAATAAAATTATTGTTATGATTTATTAAAAATTGAAAGACAATTGTATATCTTTTAGTATTCCATCTGCTTTTTTAATAATTAATAACCTTATATAAAGAATAATATTTAAAATTTTATTTCATAATTCAAAAAATGAGAAATCTTTGCTTCCTATTATAGTTTAAATAAAGTTATTTAGACATTACTATAAATATAATTATGAAGCAAAAAATAAAAACACTTTTCATAAGATTAATCTTAGTTTCTCTTTGAAATAAGCATAATATGAAAACAATCTTTTGGTAGTTTTTTATATCATCGTTTTTCTTTTTCTTTAGATACACAATTTTTTAAAGTTGTTTGGACAATTCTTTAATGTCGTTGTTCATATACTTAATGTTATTAACAATTTTGAATATGCACTATTTATATTATACATTTGAAAAGTTGTAAACTTTCAATACATATTCCATTTAATACTCTTTTTTAGATCTACCAAAAAGACGGTATTAGAAAAGAGTTTTTAAACTAAAAAAAATTATCCTAAGCTTCTTTACCAATTCAATGTTTTAAATGATATATATCGGTCAATCGAATAAAACAATCCATTAATTAAAACACATTACATAAACAAGGTTTTAATTAAGTGATTATTTATAAAAAAAATATCTTGATGCCGAGATAAGGAGCTTTAAAGGAATTGCGAAATTCATGATTAGAATGGCTCATTTTACTACAATAAATGATGATAGAATAAATAACATTATTCTGAGAAGAACATAATTTAGTGATCATCTGTATAGTAAAACCATAGGCAAACAATTTTAAATCTTATGTCTATATAGAGATATGTTTTTTTAGTATTCTCCTTTTATAATGTCAACTTTCTGAAAGGTAGTTATGAATTAAATTGTGTACATAAAACCTTATTTGACTTTTAGAAGTTGCTCGCGCAACATCCTATTATGATTAAATATGAAAAGTTATTTAAGATTTTCTATTGCGAGGATCATTGTTTAACTTGTATTTATCCGAAAAAGCCAGTTTAAACTTTAAGCTGGATTATGGTGATTTATGAAAAAACTAATGAATGTAATTATTTATTGAACTACTTTTTTATGTGTATATGGTTATAAAATAACGATATAATATTTAAAATAAAACTTTCATCGATAATATAATTTTTCTTCTTTTCTAAAATAAATTGGCATTTTGCAATATGTTAATGTTTGTTTAACATTTCTTTCTTCAAAAAGTTTTTAAAAGGTGATCTTTCCTTTTTAGTAAATGTTTTGTTATAAGAACACGTCAATGGTAAAAAAGTTACCTTAATGGCATCATCAAGTGAGGTAGTGTAAATATTCTTTATATTGTTTTTGAATAACTATTGATGTAAGAGAAAAATCCGACTACTAGATGAACTTTTATGAAAAGTAAGTACTATCAAGAGGCTTTGTTAAATGAAAATGTTCAGTATATTGAAACAAAAAGAATAATTAAGCGGTTTAACTAAAGTTTCCGGAATCTTTTGATGAAGTGGTTACCTTTTGAGGAAATATCTTGTTAACATTAATTTACTTTAACACAAGGATAATACTAAATAATTAAAATTTGTATAGATTTCCTTTTTCATAACTTTCCTCTTATTTTCTCCATTGTCAATAATTAAAAATATAACGTTTGAAACTTTTTGATGAGAAACAGACAGTTGATGAAGTAATTATTTAATTAGTCATTATTATTAATTCATCATATTTAATGATAATCAGATACTCTTATTCAAATAAATCATCTCATTTACATCTGTAACATCTTTCTTATTGAATGTTTATCTGCCTAATCCAAAGGCAAACTTTTTCAATAAACTATTTTTCTTAATTAACTAGTACCACTACTTTTTTGTACTATAATACAGCTGATTTATTAATTTACATGATAAAGTATAATATTCTTCTTTTTTGAATTATATCACCTGGCTCAACTTGATATTTAACACTTTAATAATAATTTTCTTAATCCATGTTTTTAACGTCTTGATGTTTTGTTCTCAGATGACATATGATTACACTGAAAAATAACTTTTAACTCAGTTTATTATCAACTGGATACTTAGATAACTGTTCAACCATCAATAATTCTTCACATCATTTGTTATAAAAGATCAAATTGATAGTTATATAAAGATTTAAGTGTTACTTCTTGTATAATGTAATAGGAGTGTTATATTACAAAATTAATGGACCGTTTATAAAAAAGAATGATGTAATTGAATGAAGTGGTAATTGAATGGTGTCAAAAATTGTATCATATAAGATGTGATTAATTTAATTATTGAAAACTTATTCATAACAAATAAATAAATCCAAAATTTTATCAAATTTGCAATCATTTTAACTTTATACTGTTGTTTATAATAATTTGGGAAATAATGTTCATTGGTGACATGTATAGTATAAATTTTCTTTAAAACAATTAAAGGACAAAATTAATTAAAAATCAAGAGCAGGAAATGATTGATGTTTAAAAATTATTCAAATAAATATTTTTTTATATACATTTAGTCTAAATATATTTCGCGTTAATCATAAAGTTTGTCATTATTGATGGTGATTTAAACCAAATAAAGAATTATTTTTTAAAATATCATGCATAAAATATTTTAGTTATTCTATATACAATAACTTTGTGTTTTGTTTTTTACATCTCTTTTCTTTTCATGTTACAATCTCATTTATCTTTCTCCTATATCATAAACTATAAATAATTCTAAAATCAGTATCATGTTATCTATCTCGATTACAAAGGACAGTGCTTTAAATATTTGCAGAAATATTATGAGATAATATCAAAATAATTGATTGTTATTCTTTAGAGCATTGAATATTTTAAAAGTATTTTATTATTAAACGTTTAAATCTAATTTTATTATTCCGTCATTCTTGTCCTTTGTCTTTTCCATATCTCATTACATGCTATGTTTTTATTTGATAAAGAAAAATTACTACCTTTAATTTTATCATTTACTGATTATTATAACAAACAAAAATAACATTAAAAATATTTTTTTTTATTTGTTTAAAATAATCTTGTTTTTAAATTTAATAACTTTATTCTATTCTTCTTTCTTTGACTTTATGGTTGACGTCATGGACTACTTTAATTTTTATTTATTTGATATATTTTATAACTAAGTTCCAGTCAAAAAGTAAAAATTAGATTATTTGACCAAATAAGTATATTTAATATACTATGAAAATATTCAATTCACAAGTTTTTTCTAAATTATTGATTCTACATATTGAAAATATAAATAATTTTCAATGCGTTGATAAAAAAACCGAGAATAAAAGTAAATTGTGTGATAAAAAATATTATTTGTACGCATTACTGTGTATAAAAATTTTGTAAAATATTTATTCTTTATTAGTCATTTTATTTTATAATCACTATAAAATAATTCCTTTTTCTTTGAATGGCATTTAAAATGATATAGTTTTTAATTTTTTTAATTAAAATTTTAAAAGTAAAGACTAGTATAATAATTCTGACATGATTTTCATCTATTTTCCTATTGAAATCATTTTGGTTATAGAATAATTTTTCCTTAATGTTTTATTTATATATTTTCCTATTTTAAATTATTTTATAAATTAAAATTTAATTAATTAATATGTAGACAAAATAGGCAATACGGTTAGAAAGCAATAGAATTATATGGATAGACGTTCTTTTGAAATAGAAAGCAAAATATTATAAAAAGATATTGTTATTATATATTAGAGTGACAGATATTTTTTTATCATTTATTATTTTGTCGCATTATATGTTATCCTTCTTTTAAGAAATATAGATTATAAAAGTTCTATTTGATTAAATTTATAAAAATATAAAATTTATTTTATACATTACAAAATATCAAAGCTATTGGTGTGCAATTTTATTTTTAATACCTTTAAATGTATTTTTAGAGAATAAGAATAATACGATAAGTCATCCGATTAACTATCTGACACTTTTTGTAATAAATTCTATAACTTTTCCTCAAATTATTTGTAATCTAAATTTCATTTAAATATTATACAGATAATTATTTTCTATAATGTGTCATATACTTTTACTTTTCACAATTAATATTCTATGTCATAGACACATTTTTACATCATAATTATAAATTTCTAATTTTTTATTACCTAATATATTTAAACATATACATATTCGAAAAGCCTTGATAGGTATCAGAAAAAATTATCAATTTTTTTTTATCTTTTGGTTGAATAATCCAACATATAACACTATTCTATCTCAACAGTGCGTTTTAAAGTAATTATCTATCTTTTCATACTATTCTTTTTTATTTCTGGAGTATAAATAGTTTAATATTTTTAGTTTGTCCTATTATAGTTAACTATCATATCTATTTTTGTACCAAACAACTTCTTATTCTTAAGAAGGTTAAATTTTGTTAATATGCACACAATATGGCAAAAACATTTCTAACATTTTCAATTTTCTTAAAACTATATTTCCACTACTTATATCAATGGATGTTTTATTAAATTGAATGACACAATACAAAATTATCAATAAGATTAGATTTTAAGAAATACCAAGAAACAAGTAGTATTTTTAAAAAGAATAATAGCTTAATTTAGTTGAGAAGTATGAAAGAAAATTTTTAAAATATAAACATATACATATATTATTCATTTTCTTTAACCCAATGCTGAAATTCTATTTTTATTCATATCCATATCTATGTATATCCATATCTTTTTTAATATTTTGATTCCTTTCTAATACAAATTTCTTCTTTTAATAACTTTTAGGCATTAATAAATATCTTTATAAAATATTTTTCATGTCATTTAGTTAAATGTTCTTATTCATTTTTATAATATTTTAACAAACAATTATTTTTAGAACGAAAAATGTAATGTAAGCAACTCAAAACTTACATTTTAGGCAAAAGTTAAAACTCGGGTATTTTATAAATTAGTTAAAATTTAAAATGAAAACAGTTGAGGTTATTTGAATAAGTATAAATTTTAAATTACTTTGTTTTTTATTCACCAACAATTTAGGAAAATACTTGCTTTTTATTTTGTTATATTATTTCCAATTTTTATTTTAGTTTATTCATGCATTGAACGAATATGTAAATATATTTAGTTATAAAAAGATTTAAATTTAGAAAATTTAGTTTTTAACAACTTTCTTTCAATAAATAACTTATCCCAAAAATTTATTATTGATTAAATTGTTTTACTTACTATTAATAAAAAAATTATACACATATATTTATAGAGATTAAAACTATTTGCATTTGTAAGACTTTATTCTTACAAAAAAAATGTCTAGGATTAAGAGAAAATATTAAGGTTATTACATTTAAGATTCAGAGATCCCATTAACATTTATCTTCCTATTTTTAATGATTAAAAAATGTTTTCACTTCAAGTAATAAAAACAAACATATTTATATATTTAATTTTAGAAATATTTTAATAATTACATAAATTTTCTTTATCTTAAAACTTTAATACTTCAAATCCATTATTTCAATATTTTTATTTTATAATATGTTATTATCCAATAAATTTAATAAATATACTATTGTTAAAAGATGTTCGTTTAAAATGAATCACACTTCTGTACCTTTTGATATTTCAACATTTTGGTTAAACTTTCATGTAAAACTATTTCAATTTTCATGCATCTTTTTTTGAAAAACGTGTTCTATTGAAAAAATAATAATTATTCAACGTTTGTATTTTATTTAACCTTTACTGACTATAATCCATAATTCATTTTATAATTGTTTTATATTTCAATAATTATTAACAAACATTTTCATTCAATTTATTTTACATTATTCGTCGTCAAGAATGTGGAAATTTTCTACCATTTTGAAATAACTTCGCTCTTTCGAAGTTGTTTTTTTATTGTTAAGTTTCCTTTCTAATACACTACTCCATCATACGATAATAAAAATCAGAACTCTATTTATCTTAATTTTAGATTTAAATATTTGAAAATATATCAAACTTATATTTATGTTACGAGAAATTAGTACTATAATCTTTTTTATGTTAATTTTTAATTATATTATCAATGCACTATTTCACTAACAAATATATATAACATTATAGAGTAATATCTTTATATATATTAAAATAAAAATTGCATTTTTCGGGAGCTTTTTTTAATATGTAAGTAGATGTTAAATAATATTGACATGTTGTGAGGCAAAACCACTACTATTTTTTAAGACATTTTCATTTCTCATAATATTTCTATCTTTTAAAACCGATGGATAGAGGGCCTTTTTATTTGATAGAAGATAAATAACACTTGGATAAGGTGATAGGATGTTGATAATCATTATAAGTATCATATTTTAATTTATGTTTGTTAAACTAGACAATAAAAATGTAGAAAGAAGTTATGACAAAAATCAAACTTTTATTTTAAATCATACAATATAATGGATTAGTAGTATCAATAAATTAAAAATAAAAAAAACATATATTTTATTTTATCACATATCCATCAAACAACTTATAATTTTAAGTGGAACATTCCTAAAAATTCTATTGAAAATATGGATGAATCAAAAATGATTCCACCATCTAAACTTTTAATTTTTTTTATCCTCAAGTATATTCAAATTTGGAATATTGTCTATATAGATATGTTGAATCTCATGTCGCATTTATTGCAGATTAATTTATATCAATTTAAACATTATTTTTTTTAGTTTCATATGATACTTATTTTGTAAAGCAGAATAAAAAGTATCGTTAATTAATATATTTAAAGAGTGTCTTCTTTTTTAAAGAATAACCAACATTAACACTAACTTTTGTCTTTCTTAAAATGGTATTAAAACCTCTCGAATTTTCTGACTGTCTGGCAGATAGTCCATGGTTTCAACAAAATCTTCATGAACATGAGCAAGCACTTGAAGATGCCAGAAAATCTATTAAAACAGTTGAAACACAATTTGTGGAACTTGTTGAGTGTATTAAAAGTAAGTTTATTTTTCTCTAAACATCATAAAATAATATTTTTAATACAAGAAGTTAGTTACATAATCTTTTACTATATTTAAAATAAAAATTAACTTTATTAATATGTGTTAACATTAAATACTTAGTTTGTGTGAAATAAAACGATCACTTAAAACTAAAAATTAAATTTTTTCCAGCGGGTTCTTCAAATTTTACAAACAGAAATATTTTTGTTTTAATTTTTTTTTATCTTTTCAACAATTTAACCACTTATTCAACTATTTATTAGGTATATCTAATATTTTACAATTCAACAAACTAATTTTCTTTCATCATTCACAGCTTGAAATGTTAGATGACTTTATTGTTGTTGTAGTTGAACTATTTTAACAGTACATATTATTTTATTTCTTAACCGTTTTTACAATGTCCTTGTTGATCAAGTTTCTCTTCATTTTTATGTAAAGAGATTTTTAGTGGTCTTAATAAGAAGACATTTATTTTCTCACTCTGTAAAGATATAAGAATAGATTTTTGTAAGATAAATGTATTAGATTTCATCTATTCATACAAAATAAATTTATAGATAATTTTATATTCTTCTGATCAAATTCAAGATACTTTTCCAATCTAACTTTCTTCTTATCATTTTATTTTTTCCTACAGTTTTTATGTATTATTTGAAAAAAGTTTTACTTTTTAACATTTAATTATGGAAAATTACTTGAAAACACTCAACATGTCCTCTTTGATTATATAAATTACATAATACAGCTGTTTATAAGATCTTATATTCATTACTTTTAAATTATATATTAATAAGCTCGTACATATATAATCAAAACAATACTATTTTCAATGGTTTTATCTTTTCTTGGAAAAAGTCAATTTAATTTGATAACTCTTACCATAAAATTTAACTTTACTCCATCTTTTAATAACTATCCCTTCGTGTATCAATTGGTCTTTTATAAGTATCTCTTTAACTTTAAGCTTTTCCTTCATTAAATTCATCCGAACACACACCCCAACATATCTATTTTATTTATTTTCATGGATTTGATAATATATTACATCCATCTTTCCCATTTATAGAATGTATAGGTCTTTTATACAGATAGATAGCTTTACTAGTACATATTTGTTGTCAAAGTTATCTTGTATAATAATCAGTGCCAAATTATGTCTATATTTGTATTATATATCCAATTTCTCGTAAGATTATATATTCTCTCTCATTTCATTAACTATTATTCACGTTATAAAGCTTTTCTTTGCTCTATTTTTGTATTATCATGAAGACTCATTCATAATACATAGAATGAGTTTATTAGTAGCATATATATGTATTTTGTATATACAAAATAGTACTTTATAATTAGTTGGACTTTATTAATGATTTGAAACCTGTGTGTCAAAAAGCTACAGCTGAATATATATATTTATATAAATATATAGATATATAGATGCATAATGGGTCAGTAAATTGAAATTGGTAGTAGTAAAAAGAGAGAATATTAAACCTGGATGTGATTATTTAGATAAAAAGAAAAGACGACGCCTGCAATAATTACGGTTGGTTGGTTGCTACTTTCTTGTCATATGGTTATGAATTTTAGAATTATTAATTAATGGACTGTTTTATTAACACATTAACAATCCAATTAACATTATTGTGTACCTTTTCTCAATTAATATCCTATGTTTAAAAAAATATAATATGTACAATTTTATTACTTACTCAGTTTTTTGTTATTGCTTTTTTTCTTATCTTATTATTTAGGAGAAATATTTTAAAAATTTTTTCTTTTTAAATATATATTCATTTATTTGTTCATCAAAGAAACTCACCAATCATACTAACTTCTTCATCTTTTTCATTTTAAAACAAACTTATTCTTTTCAATAATTTCCTTCAAAATAAATTATTATCATGTAATATATAAACTTAAGCTTTTTATAAAACTAAGTATTGTAACTTTTTTTAATATAACTTTTCATAGAAGTTTTCTAACAAAATACGTCATTTCATTTATAGTCTATCCTAAAAAAATATAGAAATATTTTTTTAAAGTTGTTTTTTGGGTTATGACAAAGTAGGGTAGTGAGAAGATATGTCTGTTATAACATAGATGATTTAGAAAAGAAAAAGATAATAAAGATATTTTTGAAAAGTTATTGTTGAAAATGTATTTATTTAAAAATAAAACTTTGCTATTTAAAGTATTAGTTGAATTTTTAACAGTATTTGCAATTTATTATTAATTAATAGGAATAAGATTGATTATCATTAATACAATATACATGTATTTTTTGATCTATTTTTTTTATGAAATATATATTAGATGTTTATTTATTAAAATTTCTTTTAAAAATTATGTATATACATATTTATTATAAATCACATTGTAATGAACTCAAAGGTATTGTCAACGGGTATTTTGGATATATTATTATTATTCATTCATTTCTATATATGAATAAACAAGTATATCTTTTTCTTTCCTATCATTCTTTTATGAAGGTCAATTCAATTATCATTGTAATTATACTTACTACCTCATTTTTAAATATATTTCTTCAATATCTATTGGTAAATTAAAAGAAACTTTATAAAATTTTGATGTTGGATTGGTGATTTTGTTAAACATTTCAATTATAATAATTTTTGTTTGTTTCTTTCGTTTACCAGTGTTGTCTTTCTTCTATTTCTGTAATCAAAAGATTGACAAGGTAAAATAAAATTGTGTGAGAAAATACAGTCTTAAAATGAATAAAATTATTCTATTATACTACATTTAAATGTTAACATTTCTATCGAATTTTATTTAAATCTACTATACTTGTTTAAATAATTTTTAATTAGTATTCATTTTTTGTAATAGAACAAAATATAATTATTATTCTATTAACTATTATATCCTTTAATTTCTACAATATTTTATACTAATAATTTCTTATTAAAAGTGCATTAATAAATTTTCTTTTAATTTTTTATCTGAAAAAATGTTTATTTAATAATTGCAGAAAATCTTTTACTAAAATTTCTAAAAAAAATACTTTTTTTTATATATCATAAATATATTAGACAATCTAATTATTTTAGCTGATACCCATTCTCATGGTTGTACATTATTAAACTACTTTTTTTGTCATATATTTAGACATAAAAAAGAATTATTTGTGTTTCTTCAATATACTCACTACAACATCTCTATTTAAATATACTTATATATATCCATATTCATAACTCTTCTGTTACATTTTAAAAGTTTTCCTCAAAAACCACCATAAGTATTTTTTTTAACTCCTTACAACTTTATAATTTCATTTCTTTTTTCCACATTTCCGTCTCTACAACTAGCTTTCTTGGGAATTTTATGCATTTGATTAGAGACTATAATTGTATAAGGAATGTTTCATTTATAATTTGAAAGTAACTTACTTCATATATAACTCTCGAAATATAACATATTATTGTTCCTTTTTTTATGGGTTTAGACATTTTTAAAATTTACAACACTAAAATTGTGGATAAGAGAAAAAAAGAGAGGAGATGATGAAAAACAATAGGGTGAGAAGGATAGTAAAAACTTTTAAAGATGACAAAGAAATATGGATTGGATAGAGAAAAGATAAAAGATGAGAGGGCATTTTTAAAAATTGAAGATATATTTAAAAATTCTTTTAAATCCTTAATTTTATTTCGTTAGAAATTTAAAAATATAAATATATTCTTTATTTTTACTACATTTTTAACGAAATTTTATTGTTATAGAACTTTCTTCAGCACAAAGAGCTTTTGCAAAAAGTCTTTGCGACCTTAAAATAGAAACAGTTGGGACAACACAAACTGACGACGAGCGTGCTATTGCCAATTGCTTAAAAGATTTCGGTCATCGTATTAAGGAAGTTGAGGATCATCGTGCAAAGTTAATTGAAGACGCCGAAGCTTGCTATATACCTTTAAGAAAATTTCGTCTCGACAAAATTGGTAAGGTAGTAAACGAAGAAAAGAAAAAGTACGAAAAAGAATCGCAAAGGTTTTATGCGAGTCTTGAAAAGTACTTACATTTAAGTACTGTTCGAAAGAATGATTTCCGCGAAGCGGATGCTCAACTCGGTTTACAACAAAGAAATTTTGGGGACGCATCCTTACAATACGTTGCTGAAATCCAAGCCGTTCAAGAACGTATGAAATTTGAATTAGTTGAAACATTGGGAAGTTTTCTTTACAGTTGGTTAACCTTTTATCACGTTGGTATGTTTTTTCACTAAACACATTAAATTACACTTAATAATAATAAATATTTGCTCACATAATTAAACAAATGAAGTAAATGTAAAAATTACTTAATAGTAATTTACAATGAGACGTATTATATAATTTTTATAATAGTAAATTTTTATCAATTGAGGTTTAAAAAGGTATATTAGGTCAGAAAAATTTTTTCTTCTATAGAAAGAAAAACCAGAAAATTACATTGCATTTATAACTCAAAAATTGTCTTCTTATTTTAAAAATATATTATTATTATGATAACAATTTTTGAATAAATATATTTTTTTTATTATGTTCATTCACTAAATTATATTTTGATACTCTTAATGCATTTTAATAAATTTCTAAAAATATTAATTTTCTACATTACCCTTAAATAATTAACTGAAAAAAAATTCTAATGTTGATATTTAGCTTCACTTAAAATTAAAAAGTAATCATGCCATGTTTAGTTAAAATGAGAAAGATCATTCTTTGGTTTTCTAATTAAATTAACATAAATAAACTTAAGTTTAAAATTTTAATATTTAAATTTCACTGGTATAAAAAATTGAATAGCTAGATTTATGAAAATTTTTTATTAGAATTAATTACATTCATTTTAATATTATTATTTATAGGACACGTTATACAAGAAGATTTTAAACCATTTTTAGACAGTATTCAAACTAAAGTTCAAAAAGCAAAAGAAAATTTTAGACAAACAAAAGAGGAAACAGAAGAGTTAAGAAAAAAAATGTTAAACTCATTCATTAGGAATGCTGTTTTTCCCTCATCAAGTAATTCATCAGGCAATAATAACAATTCAAGTAACGGTGGTTTTATTAATGATTTGATGTCTAAACCAACAAATTCAAATATTAAACAAGGCTATGTCTATTTACAAGAAAAAAGCAAAATTCCAAGTAAGTTTTGTTATTGAAAATTACTATATATTTTATTATTTTTTTAGAAGGTATTGGTAGAGATGTATTACCTAGAAATTGGACTAAATATTATTGTGTATATCAAAAAGAAACTCGTATTTTTACTATGATTCCTGTTAATAGTACTGTTAAAACAGATATGAAAGGAGCTTTAGAACAGTCAGTTTCATTTAAACTAAAATCATGTATAAGGAGAGCCTCAGATTCAATAGACAAAAGATTTTGTTTTGATCTCATTTCTGATGAAAGAGATACAATGACATTTCAGGCATTATCTGAGGAAGACAGGAGGCAATGGCTTGATGCAATGGATGGTAGGGAACCGGTTTATTCTCCTGGTACTGGACCGCATAATCAAGGTGCATTTGAAAGTATGTTTTATTTTTAAAATTTTGTAACTATTATTTAAAATAACTATAATTGCAAATGATTAGGAAAGTCAGAGGGGGCGATTAAAACTAAGCTGAAAATTTTGCGTTATTATTATTAAAAATATTTACTTTTTAAATATTACATTTTAAAAATATACATTTAAAAATTGGCTGCATCATTATTTTATCCAACTTTAATAATATGTTTTTTTTCTGTTACAATATGTTGTCATTATTATATTTTTAATATGATTACAATGTTTGTAAAAATATAAAATTAGTTCTTATTTTATAACATTAAATGTTTTTACTTTTTATAATAATAATAAAGAGTTGATAGACTATTTCCTGTTCTACCAAAAAAAATGACGTTTTGTAGGAGAAATATTAATTAAATATCCTGAAACTTTAATATATTAAAGTATGAATTTTTGCTGGAATTTGAAATTATTTTCTCACTAGGAGTTAGCAAAAATTATTGTTAAATTTCCTAAAAAATTATTTTGGTGAATTGAAAGAATATTTTAAGTTAATTTTAAACATATTATTTAATTATTTTAATTACTTTTTTTCTACCAATGGTATGAAAAATTGTCACATGATATAGATAATGTGCAAAAGAACATCAAATATGCATTATAATAAGATTCTTAATTTTAAATTCTTCATCATTTTTCTAGTTTTTGAAATATTATAAATAAACTTGTTCCAAATTCAAATTTTTATCATTATAACCTTCTAGTCATATGCATAAATTTCAAATATTTTTGCCAAATATTATAGTCTAAAACAAATATATTTAAAAAATTTTAAGTTCTCTAAATGGCGTTTTTATATATAGAAAATTCTTGAAAGTATTAAAGTATAATACCGACAAAAAAATACAAAAGTGCTTCCTTATTATTCTGATGTATATTTAAAGAATTGTTTTTTATTTTATTTCTCTGCTAAAAGACCGTCCTTAAATTTTTAGTAAATAAAGAAATTTTGCTATTGTTTTATCATAATTATTTATTTAACATTAAAATTTACCCTAAAATATTTCATATGCCAAAAATCTTAAATATTATTTATTTTCATCTATCTGTAAAAGAGTGCTAATTTTGTCATTCAATCTACATCTATAAACTTTTTATCCATTTTTATAATGACTACTTTTTGAAATACTGTACTTTTATAATATAATATGAAACAATTTGTTGGAAAATAGATTAGTGTCTGTTAATTATTCGTTTTCTACTTCTATACATTCTAACAAATTGCCATTGTTTATCTTGAGGCTTATTTACAATATCTCAAAACATAAAGAATGATTGTATTTTGAATGATTGATAAGGACTGAAATTTAAATGTTGTTAATTAAAGATGATAATAAAAAGAATATTGACATATAAATGTATTTTTAAATAACCATGAGAAATAAAAAAAATTGGTTTCCTTAAAATTAATACCAATAACCATTATTGTTTTCAATGAGAAAGTCCTATTTTCTGTTTGTTGCCATTTGTCTTTTGATAGTAAATACAACATTTTTTTTACATTTTATTGTTTGTTGTATTAGAAAAATGTTATATTTAATACATCAGTTTTTGTAATATTCCATCTATTTTAAATTTTAAGTAGTTTGACTTTATTATGAGGCCAAAAATTTTAAAATTTTTGTCAATTTTATATAAATGACATCTTTGTTTCTCTCTTTATTTGAAAATCAAACATATAGAAATCTTCTTTTTTAATGAAATTTTTTTGAGTTGTTTTGACAAAGTAATAAATAAAAGTAAAAAATTTTTAATATTGATGATATGAAAGGGAATTATACAAACATAGATATATTGTATAAAAGACATATATATTAAAAAAATAAGTAAAATTAATATTTTTTACTTTTATATTTTAGAATAAATAAATTCGAAAATTCTTAAATACTATTTTTAATAGATTATTTTTTTTTGTACTGAAAGATTCTTTTCTGTGTAAATTCCTAGGATAAAAAAATTTAATTATATATAGTTAGTTACATTTTCATGAATGTTTTGATAATTAAAAGTATGAAGAAGATGACTTGTGAATTGTTTTCTTTATGTAAATAAAGTATTTGGTATATGGGTATAAAAATATTTTTAAAAAATAAGTGATGTCATTCTCTCGTATTTTGGCAAAGCGTTAACCAATCTTAAAAATTTATTTTAATCTTTAACTAAACTATATTCATATTGTTATTCAGGGTAAATACTTTTATTGTGGTTCTATACATTTTCTTATTTATTGTTAGGTTCTTTTTATAAAGCTATAATTTTTTTTCTACACATGTGAAATATATTTAGGTTAGATAAATATAGCAGTATAGAGTAAATTTCTTTTCTAAATTTTATCACTTTTTATAATTTTTGTTTTATTTATTTCTTTGTTATCAAACAGTTTATGTATTACTAAGATAAACGCCTTTCTGTTTATTTACTGTTTGACTTCAAAATTTAGTAAGCTCCTTCTTTCTTATAGTTTAAAATTTAAAAAGGTTATTAGATTTACGTGGAAAGAGTAAACGAAGATATTTGGAAAAATAGTCTTTTCTGGATGATATGTGAAAAATGCCAATTTAGTAGTAGAAAAAGCAAAATTCTTTGTTAAATTTAATTTTAATAAATTTTATAAAATTTTCTGATTTTTGTAAACTTGCTATCTAACACATTATATAATCTATTTGTACTTTTATATTTTTTCCTATAAAAATTAATTATTTCATTTTCATTTTGTAAATAAAGCTAATATTTATGCTTTACTATTTTGAAAATTTCTCAGACAATTTAAACATCCTTTTTGTTTTTTATTTTACATTTTTTAATGTAATTTTTTTTATTATCTTCAGAATACTTATTTTAAAGTTTCATTAAACATTAAAATTTACCAAAATTTTATTTAACAATCAAAGAATGACTTTAATGGGAAAAAATAATGTAGTTATGTTATGTAATTAATTTTTTTCAAAATGTTTCTAACTATTAAAGAGATTAATGTAAAATGTATATTTTTTAAAGTGTGAATAAGTTCTAATTATTGCCTTTTATACTTGTTAGTATTTTGAACTATCTCTAATATCTGTGAAAATATTTTGTTAAATTCTAAATTGTGGAATGTATGATATGTTTATTTTTTAAAAATTTCGTTACTTTTTGTAAGCTTAAACAATTAACTTACTTATTTATTAAAGAAACATTTTTAATTTTCTTTAAAAACAAAATATCTTTTTCTTGTCTTAATAAATTATTGTAATTTTAGTATATTAATGGAATAATTATTTTTTATTATCTGCTTTTTCTATTTTAAACTACTTAGCCATAAATTCATTTATTCTTCAAAAATTGTTTTTTAAAATATGATACTATTGTTTGATTGATTAAAGCATATTTCAAAAAGGTCGGGAAAATGTTTATCAATTAACATTTATTGATGAATTATGTTTGTTTTTGTTTCACTAAAATAAGGATTCCTCTATTTTATATTAATGAAAGGAAACTATAGATACAGTATAATTTATTTTAATGAATAATATTAAAATATATTTTATAAAATTTTGTATAATACTTATTAGAGAAGGGATAATAAAATAAAAACATCTAGAAAAAGATTTTTACCATATTTGTCATATAAATTTATAATGCTTAATCGTTGTAATTTCCTTACCATTAAGTGATATTTTATAATAAATTCATTCATTCCATTAAAACAACTGTTATGATACAAAATTTTTCAATATATTAATATTTTAGAAATATATTTATAAAAAGAAGGTTAACAAAATGTTGTCGTTTTTATCTATAAATAAACATATATATCTTTATACCATTTCACTACATGTCCATCTTTTTTAGTATTCCATAAATAACATTTTTGCCATTTGCTTTTTTCTTCTCCCCACTAATTACTTCATTTTCAAGATGCCATTGAGAGAAGTCATATAAAATGGTGAATTAATATTTTCTTCAAACAACATTTTTATAGTTAAAAAGAAAATTAGATATGTTATATTACTAGATTTTAAATTGTTATTTTTTTTAATAAATTATATATTTTATCGAAAATTTTTCGATTTGATGTTAAGATAAATTTTTTACTCTTTTGATTAAGATCCCTATTAATTTCCATGTTATTTCCTTTCGTCATACTTTTTATTTGATTATGAATAACTAGAAGGGAAAGCACTGGAAGTATTAAAATATTATCAGTAACGCCTTTTTTACTTCAATAGTTGTTGCACTATACATATATTTTTAATAGAATATCTTAAATTTTTAATTTCATCGTTAATTATTTACTCTTTATCTTATTATAGCCAAAACTCCATTTTTATAAATCTTTTCATTTTGTCTCTTTACTATTTTTTATCTTTTATCAATATAATACACTAGTATTCTTTTGGACTACTAAAATATTATGAGAGAAAGTTCTTATTTATTAATGACAATGCCAACTACTTTTAAATTCAGAAATACTTTTCCTGTCTCTAGTAATAATATTGAATCATCAACTTTAGAAAGTACTAATCTTAGTCTATCTTCATTAGATACTACTAGTCCTAAATTACAGTCAAAAGGCAATAATTTAATGATCTCAAACTATCTTACATGCTCTGCGCCATATAAAACTTCAATTGTTTCAAATCAGGCACTATTTAATGAAGGTAAAGATGTACCTGAAAAAAATAAACCTCGAGGTAGTTTTAATGTTAAAGTTGGATTGAAGCAATTTTATAATGGCTCTGCTTTCCTACCTGCATTTGTAATAGATGGATTTTATGGTAATAAAAAATAAATATTTTTTTGTCAAATAATTTTAATGAATCTAATTATAATAATATTTTATTTTAGCTGTTCTTGATGAAGCTGGATTTGATTTTGTTCGAGATTGTTTAAAAGCAATAGAGGCTCGTGGAATTTCAGAACAAGGATTATATCGCAATTGTGGTGTTACATCAAAAGTTCAAAAATTAATGCAAATTGCTTTGGATAAGAAGAAATTTAATTCCTCTTCTACAAAAAATCAATTAAATCTATCTTCAGATGATTCAGAATGGGAAATAAAAACAATATCTTCAGCTGTTAAAACATTTTTAAGAAATTTACCAGAACCTTTAATGACTTTTGAATTACATTCACATTTTATAAATGCTGCCAAAATGGATGATGGAGATCAAAGAGTGGATCATATACATTATTATGTCTATAAATTACCAGAATCACATAGAAATATGTTAAAAATTGTATTAAGTCACTTGAGAAAAGTTGCAGATAAAGCCGATGAAAATTTAATGACAGTAGGGAATTTGGGTGTTTGTTTTGGTCCAACACTCCTTCGTCCGAAGGAAGAGACAGTAACAGCGATAATGGATATAAAATTTTGTAATGTTGTGGTTGAAGTTCTTATAGCTAACTATGAAAAAATATTTAACAGTAAACCACCTATTTCACTTGGAACTCCTTGTCCTCCTAAACCGGTTCATAATATGGTTCAAATTATGCCTCCTGCATCTACAGAGTCAAGTTCTTTGTTATTCCAAAATACTAGAAATATAGGGAAAGGTACTTCTCAAAGTAAACAAGGACCATATCAATCTCCAAATGGATCTCAACAATTATCAGTTTATGACAATTCTTCACCTCGCCAATTAGAAAGTCAATCAGCAGAAGACCTAACGGCAAATGTCAATTTGCCGATGAGTTCTGTGAAGGCGCCTGTATCACAACAGGTTTCTCCAGCAGGTAATTCAGGAAGACTTTTTAATCTTCGTAAATCAAAACCAACCCATCAAGGAATATCAGGAAGTTCATTGGTTTCAAATGTCAGTGTTGATATTGTGCAGAATGTTTCTAATTGCTCATTAAATGAAAAGTCACATACAAGTTCTGACTCTTTAAATTCAACAAGTTCCGAACGGTCAACTGGAATATTACAACAACAAAGAGTGTCTTCTTTAGCAAACTCTTCTAACGTAGGCAGTAATACAAGTAGTGGTGGATTAACAAAAAATAAAATGACTTCTTCTTATGCTCCTCATTATAACCCTCAAGCTTCAGAGACGTAAGTTTTTATAAAAAAAACTGTTTAAAAATATGGATGTTTATCAAAAGTTAGAAGGTACTTTAAGTTACCTTTTATATTGTGATATCGTCTATGTATACTATATTATTTTTAACCTTTGTCGTCACCATTTTTATTATTATTAATTCTTTAAAATAATTTTTATTATCATTAAATATTAATTGTAAAAATATGGTATATCTTAAATAACCATAGCATGATTTGTATTTTCTCTATCTCAAATTGGTATGACATTACAGATTGTCTCGTAGACTTAAAAAACGTCATTCTGGAGGTAATTTTTCCTCAATAACTACTTCGTAAGTTTTGTATATCGCTTTGTTTTTGTGACTATAAAAATTGTCTTGTCAATAATTGTCATTAATTATCTTAACACACTACATCTAATTGTGATTTATTTGATTGCTTACATGTGTTTTTTAATTTGCTTTGTCTTTTCACTTTTATCAAGTAATTAATATTTTTACTATGAATATACCTTTTTAATTTTCTATCCCTACCCATTTTTCAGAAACCTAACTCATACAACTATTTATCCTTCCTCAAGTTTATCTCAACCATACTACAATACTTTATCCACTATACCTTATTCTAATTCCAATATCCAATCAACACCATTGCCAGGATTAAAAAATTCAATATTAACTAGTAGTTCCAGTATACCAAATAATGTGGCAATCTCTTTCAATAACGGTTACCCTATAAGTGAAAGTACTTTTCCTTATTTCAGCTCTCTGATAAATCCCAATGCTCAAATTAAACCAAGGTGAGTATTTTTTTCATAGTATTTAATGATAATTACTCATTAATCAATGAACATTGTGTTATGAGAGAAACATTTAATAGTTTCTTTTTTTACATATCAATTCTGAATAACGGGAGAGTTTATTTGTTATTTTATCTTCAGTGTTTTAAAATAATATTTTTTAATTCTTTCTATTTTAATATACATATTCTATTCGAATGTTTTCCTTGTATCTATATTTATTATTCTCAGTTTTTTTTATTAAATATTACATATTTTGTGATTGTAGTTATATTATAAAAAAATTATATATTTTTAATTTTATAAAAAAATATTTGCATTAAAAATTACTTTAATTAAAATCTTTTCAAATTTTCAGTAGAAGAGTTAGAACATTATATGAATGCACTGCAGGACATGAAACAGAACTTTCTTTCTCTCCAGGTCAAATTATTACAAATGGTTTGTTTAATATTTTTTTTATAATAAACATAAATTTTAGTTTATGAATCAAAAGAAGAAGGATGGCTTGTAGGTACATTAAATGGTAAAACAGGATTAATACCAAGTAACTATTGTGAACCGCTTCCATAGTTTTCTTCTACAGAAGATTACGGGTGTAGAAGAAAGATGATGAATTATAAAAGTATATTTTTTATTGGTATAATTGAATGTCAAAGTTTCTTATATGTCAATATATGTATTCTTTAAAGCTTTTGTTAAAATGGAGCAAAAGTAGTTTATCTAATTTAATCGGTAGTCAAAATAAGTATTTTTCTAACAAAAAATTATATTTCTAATTATTTTAATTATTATTTTTCATATCACTCCATATGTAGTAATAGACATTTTTAATGTATATTATTGATAATATTTAATGTATAAAGATGTCAAAAGGTTTAAAATATTATATTTTTTAATTACAACGCTTATTGTATTTTTTTGTATTAAAATAAAATGTTTATATATTAAATTATTTATTTTCTAAAAAAAAAGAATTGCCATTCGGGAAAGATTATATTGATACGACAATAAATCATATTAAAAGATTATATACATTATAATGATTGAAATTTTATGTATTACTTTAATTGCTCTTTATTTCTTCTTTCTACAAATGTTAAAAGATTGTACTTGATATATTAAAAAAATATTTTCGTCTTTAAAATTTACTACATACTATTAAAAGGACCTTGATACTATTATCATTCTTTTGATATTGATAATTTATATGATAGAAAAAAAAGCGTAACTTTTAATGATCTAATATTTAAATTATTAGTTATAAATTTTTCTAAATATTTTTTTTATTAGTATAAAAATGTCATTATTTTGAAAAGTTAAATTTTGATGAATGCTATTTATTAATATTTGCAAATAAATTAGTTTGAAAAATATTATTTTACTTCTCATTTTAATAAATTATTATGATAAGGTATATTATTTTTAATATTTTTATTTTTCTACCACTTTGCAATGGTAAGCAGGAACAAACTATTTTTAAAAGTAATGTTCAAGTGTTGTATGACTTAATGAATAAAGAATCTTATAATAGTCGTGTTAGACCAGATTTTAAAGTTAATAAAGATGCTGTTGAAGTAGATGTTGATTTATTTATAAGAAGTATATCAAATTTGAATGAAATTAATATGGAATATTTGTCACAAATAACATTAAGACAAAAGTGGGTTGACGAAAGATTAGCTTATGGAAATAACAAAAGCATATTAAATCCACCAGAATATTTTATATTAAATGATGATTCCAAAATATGGATGGTTGACACTTTTTTTCCTAATGAAAAAAGTGCTCATAGGCATATGATTGATAAACCAAACATGTTATTAAGAGTTTATGGTAATGGTAGTATTATATATAGTGTTAGACTGTCATTAGTTCTTTCATGCCCAATGTATCTTCAGGTAAATATTATAATAAATAATTTTTTTATTATTTTTTAACTAGTATTATCCAATGGATGTACAAAATTGTTATATAGATTTAGCATCATATGGATATACAAAAGAAGATATAGAATATAAATGGAATGATGAAGCACCTATACAATTTAGAAAGGGATTAACAAAATCATTACCACAATTTGAAATTATAAATTATACAACAACAACATGTGAAAGTGTAAC